>PVJS01002059.1:0-25546 GCA_004027185.1 Glis glis | reverse complement strand
GTCTCCGCCTCCCAAAGTCCTGGGATTACAAGCATGCACCACCACACCGGCTCTTCATCTGTTTCTTTAGCTTCCCTTTTATTCTGTGAGCGTTCCTCTATTCTCCTAAGCAATCCCCCTATAGTCCAATAAGGTCCCTATGTTAGCTGGGGTAAGCCTCTGTTGCTTGCCGCCTAAGACACTGCTGGTTCAGAGTAGTGCAGCTGGAACTACTCCAGTACTTGGGTCCTTTGGGGGTTTGTTTATGCCTTTATGGGCTATCCTAGGGCATTGCCCCCTCTCCTTTTTAGGACATAAGATATTTCATGATACAGAAACTGTTAGAAGGTCAATGTCATTCCTGTCCACAGGAGAACACATATGTCCAGGTCTCCAGGGATCAAATCTTAAGAAAAGTCCTGGCAGGCTAGGTCTCTGAGCGAGCAGAGAGCCGATAGCCTCTCCTTCTCCTAGCACCCAAGGAAGCCATGGCCAGTGACCTCCTGCAGACAAAGCACTTTACAGTTTACTGCTTCTGGCTGAATGGCAGCCCAGCTGAGGTTTGTCAAGCCTGAGCCTGTTACAGACACCTCCTCAGGTCTGAGTGAAAGGGAAAGTGGTGTCTGTGGGCCCAGGGGACTCACCAGCCCCTGGGCAGGATGTCAGAGCTGCTTTCGTCTGGCATTTGTGCATTCAGGTGCAGGGTTCCTGCAGGCTCTGTGTGAAGGGAGCTTTGGCCAGGGAACTTGTGTCTCAGCATGTTTGGTCAGCTCCAGGGGTTGCGGGCTGCATATTTCCCTGGAGGAAGATAGATACTGAAAAATGCATTTCATGCCTCTCTGCTTCACACTCTCCAAGTTATGTTGGTTGAATACGTGGGAACGTTATGCAAAGAAGGAAGGGAGGGTTAGTGTTTCCATAGAGCATTAGGGGGTCTCTCCCTCCCCTCTCTTCCTCCAGACCTCTTCCTTTTCTCAGGTCATGTACCAGGTCAAGAGTGATTCAGAAGACTCATTAAATGGGAAGAAAGCTTGGACTCAAGTTCTGACCATGAATAGAATGTAACTGAAGGTGTAAATATTTGCTATTTGCAGTTAGCTAAAAAAATATTTTTTTGCTTTTCTCTCTAACTTTATATTTTAAATATATATATTCATTTATTGGTGCATTGTAATTATACATTTTGATAGACATCAGGGTAGCAGCATCATATATGCACACATTGCTCATTTAGCCCTCCCTCCAATCCCACCCTATTCCCTCCCCCTTCCCTCCCTTTCGTGCTCCGCATAGTGATTGAGTCTTATAAGTTTGTGTATATACATCATGTGCTATAGTGTGTTTCCCTCCACCCCCCTCCCAACTCCCTCAGTTAGGTCGCCTTCTTTGTTCGTCTAAAGTTTTCTTCTTCTTTGTTGGGAGTCCCTTCTAAGTCCCATTCTATCTAGCTTCCACATATTAGGGAGGACATACAACTTTTCACTCTTAGTGACTTACTAATTTCACTTAGCATAATGTTCTCCAGTTCTCTCCATTTCCCTGCAAATGATGTAATTTTGTTCTTCTTTGTGGCCGCGTAAAATTCCATTGTGTACATATCCCATAGTTTTGTGATCCATTCATCTGTTGATGGATACCTTGGCTGGTTCCAAAGTTTGGCAATTGTGAATTGTGCAGCTATAAACATAGATACACATGCATTAGTCTGGTAGTTTGGTTTCAGTCCTTTTGGGTAGATGCCTAGAAGTGGTATTGCTGGACCATAAGGTAAGTTCATTCCCATTCTTCTGAGGATCCTCCACACTGTTTTCCAAAGTGGTTGCACTAATTTGCAATCCCACCAACAGTGTAGTAGAGTTCCTACTTCTCCACATCCTCTCCAGCATTTGTTGTTGTTTGTGTTTTTAATGATTGCCATTCTAATTGGCGTTAGGTGAAATCTCAGGGTAGTTTTGATTTGCATCTCTCTGATTGCTAATGAAGTTGAACATTTTTTCATACATTTATGGGCCATTTGTATTTCTTCTTCTGTGAAGTATTTATTTAGTTCATTTGCCCATTTTTTGATTGGGTTATTTGTTTTTTTAGTGGTGACTTTTTTAAGTTCTCTGTATATTCTAGATATGAGTCCTCTATCAGAGGAGTAGCTGGCAAAAATCTTCTCCCATTCTGTCTGCTCTCTGTTGAGGTTCTTGATTGTTTCCTTTGCTGCACAAAAGTTCTTTAGTTTAATGCAAGCTCACATATTGATCCTCATTTTAGTTTCCTGTGCCTTTGGAGTCTTGTTGAGGAAGTCTTTACCTGTGCCTATGTGTTGAAGTGTTGGGCGTATTAAAAAATAGATTTTTAATGTTTTCAACCATGAAAAACTGGTAAGTATGCAAGGTGATGGACATATTAATTAACTTGATTTAACCATTCCACAATGTTATATCAAAACATCACTTTGTACCCCATAAATATATAACATTTTTGTCAATTAAAATAAAATAACTTTAAAAATTTTTTGAAAAGCATACTTTTTCCTGAAATGTTATTAAGCTGATGGTACATCTAAAGATCAGTGCTATAAATCCAGAAAACAGTGTATGTTGCAGGGAAGAGAGAATTGTGAAATGGAATGAGCATTGGCTTTGGATTAACTGGCTTGGACTCAAGGCCTATGTAGCTCAGTCAAATTTCTTCACATTGTGTTGAGACTCAAAGAAGACCATGGAAATCTCTTAGGGTTGGACCTAGCACACAGTGAGCTGATGACAAATGTTATTAGGGGTGTGTGTATGTGTGTGTGTGTGTGTGTGTGTGTGTGTGTGTGTGTGTTGCTCTCTCTTTTAGTCAGCCTCTTGAGGACAGAGAGCATCATCTTTGAACCTTCTGTATCTGGCCCATAGCAGCTATTAAATTTTCATTGACTTGAATTGTGTAAATCTATAGTAGCATCATCTGATTTAGGTTTGAAGTTCATAAGACTGTTGGCTTATTTGAAATAGTAGAGAAATGGATTAAAATAGATGGTGACCTAATCTGACTCTTTTAGCATGGACTGACTATCCCTAACCTGCAAGATAAGTGATCTAGTGGCAATATTGGTGGACTGCACTTTGAGGACAGAGCTGAGGTATGTTTAATGTTGCAGAAGAATTGTCATGATGCCAGAGTTTCCATCCAATGGAAAATTCATGTTCCAACCAGGCACCAAGCAGAAATCTCAACTGCCTTTCGTCGTACAGAGAAAAGAAAGCTTGGATCCAATGGAAAGATCACAAATGGCAAGGAAAAATCAGATACAGACACAGAGCCTCAATAGATCCAGAGCTGTCACAGACACCATGCACAGAACATGGTCAATGGGGGAAAACCTCCCTTAGAAATCACTGGGTTGAGACTTTCAGTTTGTTATTGAAGCAAATGGACAAAGATTAAAAATGGGAGCTTGGATTAAGTGAAGGACATTTTAGTTCAGGCCAATCCTAGTGGGACCAGAACAAAGTGAAATAAGGCAAAGCACATCTATTTCAAAGCAATTATAATGAGCTAATGAGTAATTCAGGTGAGAGAGCTCATAAATTATGACAAGGTATTGCATATCGGGCATGATCATTTCCCTATATTCTGTAAGGATGCCTTTAATTCTCTGTCCATGCCCAGATCACACACCGTCTGGGCCAAGGCTGTCAAAAAAGAGAAAGTTGAAAATTCAACAATCTAGCAGTCCCTATCTAACTTCTCACCTTGCTCTGACTTTGGGTGAAGACATCTTGTCTTGGGGCATCCAATATCCAGCCACAGTGTTTTGATGGTGCATGTGGAGAGTCTGATATCAGCTCTATAGAAAGAGTCCTACTAACAGGGCTCTCATTGGGCCCATCAGCACAAACTGAAAGGTCTCTCAGCACAAGTGATCATGGCTGAAGGCCAAGAGGGAGGAAATGTTTCACCTTAAGCTGGAAAAGAGGAGGCCATTCCTTAACCTCCTACAGAGAAAATCAGTTTTAGTAGTTCTGTAATGAAATGGTGCATTGGTAGACTAAAGAAAGGCAACCATTTAGACTTTGCTTAAAACTGAAACAATTACTGGAAAAAGCATTTAATTGGATTACAAGGCTGACTTTCTTATTAATTTAATACACATGTTGAGGAGCAGGAATTGGCGTTGAAAAGGATTGTCACCAGGTGCTTGGAGGACAGTGGTGTCGGATGCTCCACAAATACTCATGGTCATGCTTCACTGCTGACACAGTGCCGCATGCTTCTCTCTTTATCTGTGGGACATTAATGAGTTGGAAAATTCTAACAAGCTGTTGACACAAATGGATGTGGAATTGCCATTTCCCATGTCATGAAACCTGTTCTGTTCATCTGATGCTAAAGCAGAGACTTTGGATCCTGGCAGAGCCCAGCATCCCATCCTGTGTTAGTGGCATGATAAGTCTTAAGGGGTGTGGCTTCCATATTTATGCCTACTTCATCTTTTCAAAGCACTTTAAGATAATACCATTCCCTTATTGGCTCTGTCAGAAAGGTGAGCTCATTAACATCAGCACCACTTGAAAGATGGGGATATTAAAACACAAAAAAATGCAAGTGGGTGGAAAGCACCAGATGGGGTCAGGTTCTGTAGGAAAAGACATTATGGTATTTGGTCTTAGAGGAATCACCTAATCCCTCTAAGACCTCAGAGTCATAATCTGATGAAACAGCAGAGTTTGAATCAGTGGATTTAAAACTTTTCTGGTGGCCGTTTGTACTAATGCTTTGCAGTGTGACTCAAGGCACACATTTCTCTATATATGAAAATATAACTGAAATGCTTCACAAAAATATATGGACCTTCACAATGTGTAGTATTATATTATGCTCGGATATTGTCTATTATCCATTCTATGCCAGTTCACTATTTTTAAAAATCTTTATTTTGACCTATTACATTAATTTCATGACCCACTGATGGGTCACAATTTGTAGTTTGAAAGACAGTGAACTTTGATCACTAATGATCTTCCCGGTGTTCATTTCCTGTTGTGTAACTCTAGGTGAGAAGTCAGGACTCAGCACCCACGCTAGAGACCATTGCCCATCACTGTTCAGGGATTGAGATCAGGAAAAATTTCTTCATAAACGACGAGTTTCACATTCACTTTTGTACTAATCCAATCTGGAACAGTCCTGTAATCTTCCTACAATTCATTTTGTCATTTTGTTGTTGTTGTTGACTGATTTACTCCACAAACCTTTGGTTTGGGGTAGACAAATCTGGATTTGAATTCAAGCTTCCAGACTTAAACACCCTTCCTGATCTTCAGTGTCTTTGCTTGTAAGATGGGGATAAATGAGCTTGTTGTGAGGATCCGCCATAAGCTATGTGAGCTGCCAGCGCAGGGCACGCGCATGGGGAGCATCAAGTAAATGGCAGCTTCCTGACAGGTTGCTGGGCGCTGTGCTGGCACTGATGTGACAAGGAGCACAGCCGGGAGCGCGCCGCGAGGGACTGCAGCGCTGCTCACGCTCACACTCCTGCTCTTTTTGTTTTGCAAACTGCTTTTTAAATTTAGCAGTATATTACCAACATTTTTCTGTCAGCAAGTAGAGCTGTAGAAGATAATTTTTAATGGTTGGTTAGTATTGCCTTTTATGATTGGACCATAATTTATTTCACCATTTCCTCCTTTTATTTTTCTTTGGTCATTTCTAGATTTTTACTTTGAAAATTTTTTATATAAAGGTAATGCATGAACACTGAAATATGAAGGAGTTAAGTAGAGAAGTCTTAATCAGAGAGATAAGATCTTTCCTCCCTTTCTACTGTTACCTTTTCCCATTCTGCAGCAGTAACTACTATTAATAATTTCTGAAGCCGGGCGTGGTGGCGCACACTTGTAATCCCAGTACTTTGGGAGGCAGAGACCAGAGGATCCGGGTTCGCGGCCAGCCTCAGCTCGCGCACACGCGCGTGCGCACGAACGTTCTCTCTCTCTCTCTCTCTGTTTCTCTCTCTCTCCCTGTCTCTCTCTCTCTCTCTCTCTCTCTCTCTACTTAGTGAGGCCCTCCACAATTTCGTGAGACCCGGTTTCAAAATAAAGTATAAAAAAATAGGGCCGGGGGTGTAGCGCGGAGGTAGAACGCCCCTGGGTTCAATCCCCGGTACTGCAAAATAAATAAATAAATAAATAAATAATTTCTGTAGTATGCTTTTTTTTTTGGTACTGGGGATTGAAACTGGGGCATTCTACCTCCGAACTGCACCACCAGCCCCATTTTTTAATTTCTTATTTGGAAACAGAGACCCACTAGGTTGCTGAGAGCCTCGCTAAGTTGCTGAAGCTGGCTTCGAACCTGCAATCCTCCTGTTCAGCCTCCCAAGTACTGGGATTACAAGCATGTGCCACCACGCCCGGCTGTAGTATGCTTTTATATATGTTCTAATGCATACACAAGCAATTTTGAATATATGCATATAATTATGTGAATTAGTTTATATATACATGCAGAAAACAAGTTCTGCAATATACTTCTTAAAATTAGTATACTTTAGGCCGGGTGTGGTGGCACACATCTGTAATCCCACTACTTGACAGGCTGAGACAGGAGTACTGCAGACTCAAGGCCAACCTCAGTGACTTAGGGAGACCCTGTTTCAAAATCAAAAAGCTTGAAAATAGAATGCCCCTGGGTCCAAGTCCCAGTACCCCCCCAAAAAAAAAGTATATTTTGAACATCTATTGTCAACATAAGTAGATCTACTTCACTCTCTAAGTAACTATGTATTCTATTTCATGGATGGACCATAATTTACTTAAACTACCCCCTACTTCTCCAAATTCAGCATATTCTAAAAGTTGTTCTAGATTTTACTATCATAAACAATTGTGCAATGAATGCCTGTGCACCCTCTGGAGCTTATGCTAGGATAACTAATAGAAATGGAATGACTTTATGCATTTAAAGTTTTGTTCTCTGTTGCCAAGTTACCCTTCAGAACAGTGTGCCAGTGTAGGCTTATCCCAACAGTGTATGAGTCTCTATTTGCATGTCTTCTCTAAACTTGGTATCCCATCAATATTTCATCTTTCAGATCTCTCTTTTCTTCTCATTTGGAAATAATTAACAAGAGTATTTATAACAACTCAGTGGAGTTGTTATAAGCCTCAATAAGAGAGGCTGCCCTCTTTGCCCATCCTGGAATTATTTCGGGGGCGGCTACTCATGTGACAAGTCATTTTACCTTCCCAGGAAGACCTGAGGCTGCTCATTGGCTATACTCGCAGGACACACGTTTTTCCTGAAGCCTGAGGTGCCCACCAGGCATCAGATCATGAATCAAACGGCATACAACAAGCCTGGATATCGTTTCTCAGCTCTGCTGAACAAGGGCTATGCTGACTCTGATCTGACTGGTGTTACTTCCTCCCCTTTATTCCACCAACTGGAAGGTAGCTGCAACCTCGCCACCTTTTGTTGCATAGGACTTGCTTATGAAGAAAAGATTCTGGGAGCACAATGGAAATCAATACCTGCCTTGTGCAGAACAGATGCTGAAATTCTGTTGAACAGGCTTGGGACTGTCCTCTTTTGGCAATTTGAATCAACTCGCTTGTCATTTGCAGGAAAAGAAAACCACCCCCTCCCCAAACCCTGCCCCTGCTCTCTGCAACTCCGCATCTCTATTTTCTGGATTTTTAAAAATTCACAAAGTAGGAATATCATTTCAGGGCCAATTGATATTAAGTTTAAATAAAATAGAGCTACTGCTGGATAAGGGAAAATACCTATTTTCAAAGCCCAAATATCAGTAATAATAAAAAACAAAAAGAAGTAGCAAACTGGCTCAAGACAACTACAGAAGATTAAAAAGACTATCCATACTATTGAAAAGTTGCAGTGACTTTAGAAATACTAAACCAAACATCCTCAGTTCATTTCATGGATGAGGACATGAAAGTATAGATTATGTGATTTATCCTAGGTCACACAGTATGTTGGTGGCACTTCTGTGACCTACAATAATAGCAGATGAGAGCAACATGTTGAAACCTCAAAGGCATAAACATGTTCAATATTGAAAGATAATTATTTTAATATAGAGAATGGTGTGTGTGCTGAATAAAATGATGTATTAAATCTGCTAAAATTAAATGAACACAAGGTCTAGCTCATTCTGTTTCCAGTGTTTATAGAGTATTATCATCACCTTCCTGGTCTGATTTCTGTTTCCTCTAGAACAACAGCCCTGCCCAGCACTATGTTCCATGAAATTCTGAATTAAAAAAAAATTTTCCCTGTAACTATAAAAATCTCTTGTCTCGTGCATATAAAGTAGGATGACCACCAAAGGGCTCTGGGCTACCCCGCACTCAAGGAATATTTGATGAAAGGTGAATTATCTTCCTGGAGAAGCTGTTGTTGTCACTAATGGCAAAATCAATAGGAAAAAATAATAACTTTAATTTGGAAAATTCTAGTACTTCCAACCAGTGATACAGAAAAGATAGTCAACAATCTGCTCTGCTCAAACAACAAAGGTCACACGTGACTGGTGAGAAATTTGTGAAGCTCTTCTTGGGAAGTTAGGCGGGACACTGTACCTTGTTTTGGACTTAGAAAACTCTGGATGTTTGAGATGGGGGGTAGGGCTGGAAGACCCAAAAGGCTTTTTGTAGGCCTGTGATTCCGAACCAGGTTATTCACAACTGACCTTGCAGAAGAAGAGAAGACAACTTACGCAGAGTCCCTGAGGGGCACCTGCTGGAGGCGGCAGGGAAATGGTGGAGCAGCACCCTGCTGCCTACTGTGTGGGGTACATTTTAAATTTATTGTTTTAAAATTTACTATTTTTTATCCTTCAGGAGGTTATGCTATGGCAGCCAACACCCTAAAATCTTAGTTTTCACTCTTTGCTCATTCACTGTATATCAGCTGCAAGTTGGCTCCAAGGATCTTCCCCATTCCAGGATCAAGATGGAAAGCACAGATAGTCTGTGGAACACGTCATTCTTGTGGCGAAGGGCAAAGGGAGTAGGACCCCTGCAGGAAAGCCACAATGCTACCTAAAGCTTTGCACCCAGAAATGCAGCAAGTTCACTTTCTCACACATTTCATTAGCTAGAGCAAGTCATGTGGCCAACTGCAGCCAATGGAGCAGGGCAGTGCAGTGCAGGCCTCCGCCACCCGGGGGCCTACGAGCCACAAGGTGGGCGAGCAGAGTGGGCACCAGCAGTGAAGGCTCAGGAACCTTTTGCACGGGCTTGGACCCAGATGTAGGAGTCCCAGGAACACCAGGCTCCTGAAACATCAGTCGGGCTCTTGTTCTGACATGTGCTGACTGGTTGCTGTCATGTCAGGGGGCACCAGTGTTAAGCTATGATTCTAAAACTAGGCACGTGTTAAGGTCAAGCTTGCTGGGGCAACTCTGTCACCCCCACCCATCCTTCCCCCACTACTACAACAGGCAGGTTTGGGGTGGTTCCTGTGTTTTCCAAAATTGGACAGGATGGCAACAACAGGAAAGTGTCTGTAGGATGCTTCCCATAGGGCAGAACCTTGTCTTTTTAAAATATGGAATAATTTTTGAATAGGGTATTTCGAGTGGAGGCTATAAAAGAAAAATCCAACTTTGAACAATTTCTAAGCCAATTTTCCCTACTTGTGGGTTTAGATAAAACAAGGAGGAAAGGCAAGCCCATAGATGGGCTGCCTTTTTAAAAAATTAAGTGGTCCTAATATTTTGTTGTTGTTCATGAAAATCAGATTCAGATGATAATGATTCTGAAATGTAAGTCTAGCTCCAGCTAAAGGTTTGCAAGAGGTGTTTTGTCTTGACTGTTTGCTGATAGCGTCTTCAGGCACCTAGTACCCTCGTTCTGCCCTCTGCCAGCGTAAATCCCACTGCAGTACCTCGCTTGGGCCAAGAATCTCCTAAACTCAGCAGAAATGCAGGACACAATTACTCAGAACTAGGAACTGTGCCAGCTGTCGTTAGAACGAATTCCACATAGCCTCTCCCCTAAGCAATCAGTAATCTCAGAGAGGGACACACCAGTAAACAAGGAATTGTACAAGAGTGACAAATGTGCAAGGTTGAGGTACACACAGAGAACCTTTTAGTTACAAAGGAGGGAAGCATAACTCATTCTTCAATATAGGAAGGATGTTCTGGAGAGAATGATGTGTAAACTGAGAAATGAAGGATGAAGTGGCATTAGCCAGGTAGTGGGGTACAGAGGAAATGGTTCTGGGCTCAGATTGCAGACTCCTCAGTAGGAGGTGAAGGGTGCAGGCCTGCAGTTCGCTCCTGCCGCACCCCTGACCACTGAGCTGTCTGATGGTGCTTTCCACACTGCTACAAAATCCAGCCAGCCTCCAGTTCTTGTGGTTTTTCAAAATAAAACTGTCATTTTTTTTGGCAAAAATACTTTACCAAAACATGAAGAAAATGTTATGCTAAATATCCATGTACCTACCACTCAGAGTTAATAAAAATTAATATTATGTCATATATTATTTGATCTTTTAGAAATCAGTGACCACCAATGAATTTGACGTTTTTTAATAACCTTTCCCTGGCCACATTTTTCTTCATTCTTTTCTCCTCAGAATTAAGTGCTATCATGAATTTTGTGACTAGTCCTCATTTTTCTGTTTACCAAATATATATTAATAAATGCCATTGTTTTATGTATGTATGTATGTAAATTTTATGTAAATGATTCACTGTACATAATAGTTTGCAAACTGAATGTTTTGCAAGACTGTGTTTTCAAGACTTATGTGTAAACTAATAAGATCCATCAAAGAAATGTTTCAAAATTCATTTGGCTGCACTACTGCTGTCGACATATGGATCGTTGTCAGGTTTTTGCTCTTTTTTCTACCTCTGGGATAAACCCCCAGCCTTATTTTATTTATTTATTTATTTTTTGCAGTACTGGGGATTGAACCCAGAGGCTTTCTACCTCCGAGCTACATCCCCGGCCCTATTTCTTATACTTTATTTTGAAACCGGGTCTCACGAAGTTGCGGAGGGCCTCACTAAGGCCGTGAAGCTGAAGCTGGCCGTGAACCCGGATCCTCTGGTCTCCGCCTCCCAAGTACAGGGATTACAAGCGTGCGCCACCACGCCCGGCTTATTTTATTTTTTTATAAACAGGGTCTCACTAAGTTGCTGAGGGCCTTGCTAAGTTGCTGAGGTTGGCCTTGAACCTATGATCCTTCTGTCTCAGTACAGAGTCTTCTATAATCCAAGTACTGGGATTACAGCATACCCCACTACCCCCAGCAATTTTTTGCTCTTACTAGAATTGCAGTAAAAGTCTTGGTAAGAGGTTATTCATCTATTTACTTATGTTTACGTGTTTAATTAGGACATTATGTGAAAATGTGATTGCTGAGTCGAGAATGCACATTTCAAGTTTTGCTAGACATTAATATGGCATAACAAATTATTACATCCTATTGATTTTCTTCTTGAAGACTTGAAGATATTCCTTTTCCCTTGCTCTTCTGTGACTGAAGCTTTATGTTAATTTATTTACTTTGTAATTTCTCCCATAAGGGACAATCTATCTAGATGTGCTCTTTCGCTAATGACTGGCCATGTTCCTCCTTACCCCCTGCCCTTAGTACTACTGAGCTCATTTCACATATCTTCAGATACAACATTCTCTTCCCATCACACACTCTCAATGGATAACTTCACTTCTTACTTTTTGGAAAAAATATAAATAATCCAAAGAAAGCAACTTCATAAACCACCTCCAGATTTACCAATGTATCTTACCTGCCTTTATTCCAGCTACAATGGAGAAATGTCCTTGCTTGTATTTAAGGCCAGTGCTTCCACTCGCAACCTGAATCCCACCTCTTTCCATCTATCCTTTCCATTTTTCCCCTCTCTCTTTTATCAGGGGACAGCACACTTTTTCTGGTAAACCAGATAGTCAGTATTATAGACCTTATAGGTCTTATGGTATCTGTCTCTATGTTACAATTAAAAACATTTTTTTAAAGCAGGCTGAAGTCTGGATTTGACATGCAACAGTAGTTTGTCCATCCCTGCCCTATATCATCAATAGCTTCTCCAGCTCTACTAGTTTTTCCTCCATCAGTATAAAGTCTGCTGTGATACCACCTTTCTTAACAAATACTCTTCTGACTATGAGGCTAGTCATGCTTTCTCATCTGAGCTCAAATGAAGTGGGAATCTATGTGGTGAAATGGAAAGTGCATCATGATAGGAGTGAGGAGAGTTGATCTTTCTACTTCTGATGTAAAAAGAAAAGAAAAAATATGGCCCTAAACCCCTGACCCCTCTAGCTGTTGCCTCATTTTTCTACTTCCCTCTACAATAAAACTTCCTAAAAGGGCAGGCTGTGCTTTCCTGCATCTCCATGTTGCCTCCCTCCCTCTCTCTTGAACCCACTCCTATCATTTTTGGCCCACTCACATGAAACTGTTCTTCCTACAGTGCTCAGCCTCTGTGGGGCCAACTCTGAAGGTCGGTTCCCGGTCCCCATCTTGATCTCCTGTACCATTTAAAACTCTTCCCTCGCCTGTCTTCCCCCTCTGGGTTCCTCTCATTCCTTATGGCCTGTTCTGGCCGCTCTCCTTCTAAATGCTGGGATGCCCAGGCCTGGCTGTCTTCTCTTCTGCGTCTCCCTTTGTTCCCTAGATGACCTCCAGTCATGTGGCTTCAAGTTCCAGCCTCACACTGATGACCTCCAAATTCGAATCTCCTGTCCACATCTCCCCCCCCCTCCCCGCTACACCTTAGATCGGATGCTCGAATTATAGATATCCATAATAGAATCCGGATTTCTACCTTCTAAGCTGTTTTCCCCCCAGATTTTCCCATCTCAGAAGCAGCATACCGCTCACCCAGTCCATGCAAAGGAAGGAGTCCTCTTTAATACTTCTCTTTCTCTTACATGCCACGTGCAATTCTTCAGATCATACCTGGAACGTGACTGCTTCTGACATCTGCAGAGCTCATGCCTGAATCCACCGCACTGATGTGCAGAAGGGCATCCTGCCGTGGCCTCCTACTGGTCTCCCTCCTCCACGTTTGTTCACTTTCCATAAACTCTCCACGCAGTAGCTTCAATGATCTTTAAATTATATAAATGTGATCATGTCGTTCCCCTTCACAGAACCCTCTGAATCACACTTAGAATAAAATCCAACCTGACCCTGGTGACCCATCTTCTCTCTCTGCCATCTCTCCCTTGATTACTCTGCTCCTGGTGCACGGGCTCTGGGCTCATTCCTGCCTCCACAGTTTTGACTTTGTTGGTCTCTTCACTGCTCTCCTTGACCTTCACCTTGGCCTCCTACCTAACTTTTTCAAGTCTTTCCTCAGATGTCACCTCCTCAAGTCTATCTGTGCCCCATTCCTACTTCCTTGTTCAGCTTTAATTTTCTTCATAGCACTTAATATTAAATGGCAACAACTAATGTTTCAATTTTCCACTTGAAGGTAAGCTCCTTGTAGGCCGGCTATTTACCCATCACTACTCTGAATGAATGCATGATGTTTTCCTTGAAGATAGAAAGGATTTTAAGCATAGCTCCAGGGCCACGTCTTTCCACCCCATGTGTTTCCATTGTGGGACTCTGCTGGACTGTGGAAAGGCTTGCTGACACTCAGAGCCTCTGGTATACAGCAGCATTATACTTCCCAGCTTTAGGGCTTTCCCAGGTGTCATTAATTCCTACCTGGCTCTTCATCACCATTAGTCAACAATGGCCTCTCTGACTCTCACCAGAAATGAGAGTGGTCCAGAGACCACAACTCCACAATTCTGCCTGGTTCAGACCTTATCTTCTGGGCCAGCAAAAACCAGTGTGCAGCCGGGCGTGGTGGCACACGCTTGTAATCCCAGTACTTTGGGAGGTGGAGACCAGAGGATCCGGGTTCGCGGCCAGCCTCAGCTCTCTCTCTGTCTCTCCCTGTCTGTCTGTCTGTCTGGTCTGTCTGTCTGTCTGTCTCTATCTCTCTCTTCCTCTCTACTTAGTGAGGCTTCCGCAACTTCGTGAGACCCGGTTTAAAAATAAAGTATAAAAAATAGGGCCGGGGATGTAGCGCGGAGGTAGAACGCCCCTGGGTTCAATCCCCGGTCCGCAAAAAAACAAACAAACAAACAAACAAAAACAGTGTGCATGGTAGAAAGGCTGCCCAACTTGCTGTCTTTATAGAACTGAAGAATCAGAAGATCACAAAATATGCTCTCAATATAAGTCCACAATCCTTGTAGTTCATGGAAATTCCTCCTAGATTTGGGCAATAGTTTGACTATCAGTATTAGCTCTGGCCAGTTTAAAAACTTACATTTCTTAGCTGGGCATGGTGCCCAGACCTGTAATCCCAGTACTTGAGAGAGGAGGATCACAGGTTCGTGGTCAACCACAGCAATTTAGGGAGACCTTCAGCCACTTAGAGAGACCCTGTTACAAAATAAAAAGTAAAGTAGGACTGGGGGTCTAGCTCAGAGGTAGAATGCCCCTGGGTTCAACCCCCAGTACCAAACAAACAAAAGCCCAAACAAACAACAACAACTTACATTTCTTTCCAGATTTTCTAGGATTGTAGTGGAAAGTTGAGAGAGAATCATCAGGGTCTTCAAACTAAATTCTGCTGTCGAACACCAGTTCTTTTCTTCCTGTGTTTTAGAATGTACAACCCCAGCCAATGAGCGAGTAAATTTACCTTCTTTCCCATTCCACTCATATCTAGAAACAAGAATTCAAAGGTAATGAGTTAGCCAGGCATGGTGGCGCACACTTGTAATCCCAGTACTTGGGAGGCTGAGACAGGAGGATCACAGGTTCGTGGCCAACCTCAGCTACTTAGTGAGACCCTCCACAACTTAGTGAGACCCTGTTTCAAAATAAAGAATAAAAAGCCGGTTGTGGTGGTGCATGCTTGTAATCCCAGTACTTGGGAGGCTGAGACAGGAGGATAGCAGGTTTGTGGTCAGCCTCAGCTACTTAGTGAGGCCCTCTGCAATTTAGTGAGACCCTGTTTCAAAATAAATAAAAAATAGGGCAGAGGTAGAGTGCCACGGGGTTCAATCCCCAGTACCACAAAAAAAAGGTGATAAGTTTATGATTTTCATTAGACGTTTTTACTCATTTATTAAATGCTACTTTCAGAAGTGCTAGGTTCTCACTAAAAGGAAGGTAATTCGGAAGCTCACTTTTTTATGATTCTAGGCTGATCTGAACACACCCACTTGTTGAGAATGGAAAATGGCGGGTGGCACCTTCTGGGTCCCTCTCCACCCCTACCCTCAGCTGTGAACGTAGCAGCTCACTCCTGTAAATGTATATGACAAGCAGAGGTGCAGCCTCGTCCGGGGCTGCACACTGCAGCTGGGGGAGAGGTGGCTCATTGGAGGGGAGCAGGCAGTTCTCCTGCTGTAATGGGTCTGGAATGTAGACATGGGCTCTGTCAGGGGAGCTTCTCTGTTCTCCATATTGACAGCTTGAGCTTGCTCCATGACATGTGCGCTGCAGGAACATGACCTGGAACTGATGTGTTCTGACAGAAACAAGCTGGGAGATTTTAGTCTCTCTCTCTCTCTCTCTCTCTCTCTCTCTCTCTCTCTCTCTCTTCCTGATGGTGCAGAACCATTGAAAGGGGAGGGAGGCATGTAGCTGTCAGAAGAGGGCCAGGGCCCCACCATTACAGCCAGCATGAAAGCCGTGCTCTGTGGCCCACCAATTCCACGTACTATTCCTAGGATTCTTGGAAAACAATGCTGTTCATGTGGATTTTACTATATAAAATAAAAACCATGTTGGGGTACCCGCAAAATAGGGACTAAGAGAACAGAAAAAAAAACAAAATCAACTTCACAGACACAAGTAAATGTGATAAACAAGAGAACAAGAAATTAATACAGAAAAAGGATGCTACAAACTGCTTATTCAGTCCAATTTTAATCTTAGAAGATAAATAATCTATCATGATCAAGCCTGGTTGCTGATATTAATAAAATTAAACCCTCTCTGTGTAACTTTAAATTTTCTTTTTGGGAGTGGGGGAAATCAAACTTCCTTAAAAAAATTCTATCCAGGTGATCAAAACATTGTATCAATCAATTCACTCAACAAATATTTAAAGAGTATTTGCTATGATCCTGGGGATACTACAGTGTAGAGGAGAAGGATGATTCCAATGGCCTTTTTCTTTATTAGGAGTTGACTGATAAAAACAAGCACACAAAGAAAACAATCACAGAATCTGATAATTAGATGAAGGAAACAAACGAGGGCCCTAGGAAGAGAATATGAAGATGTAGGGTAGCTGACTTCTGCAGCTGAGAATGGGGTGGTGGTGTGAGGAGTGGGGAGGGCTTCTCAGGTGGAGGAAAGGGAGATGGGAGATGGGAAAGGGGAAACAGGAAAGAGCATGATCTGTTCAAGGATCAAAAAGAAAACCTGGTGACAGAAGTCAGGAAAGGTAAGAGGAGCAAGGGTCTGGGAAATGATCAAAGGCAGAGCAGGTAAGGTGTGGTAAGGAGTTCAGATTTTACTCCAAGTGTACTGGAAAGCCAGTAAAGAGTTTATGTGTAGAAAGGACACACACACACACACACACACACACACACACACACACTAACAACAATATCACACTTAATGTACAGCTTTTCCTCCAGAACCATTTGAGAGGAAGTTTCAATATGATGCCCTATATTAGTTATCTATTGCTGTGTAACAAATTACCCTAAAACATAGTAGCTTCAAACAACATTTAATGTTTCAGATTTTCTGTAGGTCACAATCTGGGTGTGGCTTAGATGGGTCTTATGTCTCAGAGTCTCTCACAAAGCGGCAGCAAAGGGCTGGCCAGGGCTATGGTCCTTCCTGAGTGCTGGATTGTAGGGGAAGTCTTCTAAGCTCACTCAAGTGGTTGTAAGCAGCTCACTAGAATGAGTTGTTCCCCAGCTCTTTTATTTATTTATTTTTATTTTATTTATTTATTTATTTTTATTTATTTATTTTATTTATTCACTAAGTTGCTGAGGCTGGCCGTGAAGCTGTGGTCCTGCTGTCTCAGCCTCCCAAGTAGTGGGATTACAGGCGTGAGCCACCATACCAGCTTCAACAGCCTCTTTTAAATTGAAAGCAACAAAGTTATCCTTAATAAGCTTATTTTCATTTTCCTCACTGAAATGGGAATCCAGAGAAAGATGAGGTCAGTTGGCAAAAATAAAATAGTCCCCACTTCCCCACACATGGATTGTAGTATGGATGCTGACAGCAATGTGGTAGGTTTGTTGATATGAAGATGAACGAGGTGGCATTGCATGGCTTCCATTTTTCTCGTGACATATGAGGAGAGAATTCCAGTTAAGAGGGAGGGCTAAGAAGGAGATGTGGGAATTTGAGAAAAGAAGAGGTATAAAGTTATTATCTCAGGGGATACAAAATGCACATCAGTACCTTAAACTCTCTGCGAAGTCCTATATTGCAAAAAAGACATCTATTGAAAATTAAATATAAGTTGGGGCAAATTTAGGTTTGGTGGCTACCAAATTTATATAATTTGTAGGCCCTCTTTAAGAAAAAGAGTGCAAAATTATGAATACAAAATTCAGAAGAGAGCCCTGATGAAAGCCAGGGCCCCTGAAGCTTTAGCTTCTTTAGCTTATGCAACAAACTCACTGCTATCTATGTGATAAATGACTGCATTTACTCCTGGAAGACTTATTCCTTCTTACACCTACTAATACCTCCCAGAACAGGTGTACTTAACCTAGGCTGGGATGTACTCTCACAGGCTGCTGTGGCTTCTCCTAGCGTGTCTCTCTTCTTCTACTCTCACCTCAAACACCTCATATCCTGGCTGCTCATCATTTTCCTTGAATACCAGCCACATTCTCACACCCCAGCTCTCCCCAGGACTGAGGTTCCACCCTCTCTAAATGGAGGTCTTCCAAACTGCTTAGACCACTATCCGCAGTAGGAAATGCACTATACACTATAATCCATTGCCCATGCATATTCTTGAAAAAAGGTTTCACAAAATAAATCTTAATTTTTCTATGTGCAATACACTCTAATATTTTCTAGCTGATGTATTCTGTATATAAGAATAATTCTAGTAGGACTACACCAAGTTTACTCTTGCAGCCAGCAGGTTGAGAAACACTCTCTGGTCAGTGCTGCACCTCTAATGCTTTTCGTGGTGCCATTCCTTACTTTGGGGGCTCCCTCACTCTGGATTGCTGTTACCTCTGCTATGATTCTTAAAGTCTTTTCATCCCTTCAGTTTCAACTAAAAATTCTGCCTTGCATAGAAAGCCAGCCTAGGAATGCCCTGTTCTCTCTCGTGTCTTGCACTCACATTGCTATGGAAAATATTGTATTCTGCTTTTGGTTATAGTTAATTATTTAGAATTCAGCCTCTTTTACTTCATTTGAAAGCCCTTGAGGGCAGGATCAGGTCTGATGGTGACACGGTCATTTCTATGATTCCTTCAGCTTCCAGCACCTAGAATGCAGCAAATCTGAAAGGAAGGAAAAAATAATGGTGGCTCAGAGGGTTCCCCTGCAGATGTAATGAGATACTCCATTTAAATAAGAAAGAACAAAAGATATACCTAACTTTTTTATGCCTTGCTTTACAAGTGACCTAATTGGCTTAAGTCACAGAAATAACAACTGGTACATCCAGGATACCAAGGAAGCCCCATGGTCACATGCTATTCTGTCTTAAGTGTTTAGCCAACAGGAAACACTCAGTAACCGATTACTATTATTGTCACTTAATCAAAGGGTGTTGCATCAAAGCTGAATGAATGAATTTGGCAGAAACTGTAGATTATCTGTAATAGCTTTTGGGTCTAGGGATAATTCCATTCATCATTCTGCTATTAGTTTTCTATTTAATCTGTTATTTTATTTTTCTATGTGAGTGTCTATGACTATATGATTAAAAATCACGGATCAGGAAAATGAATTTATTGTCTTTGGTAGTCTTAACGACCACATCAGATTAACTGCAAGACTGATTCAACTATGCACAAATTAGATATTAAGATAGATGAAAAGAATCCAATTTGACCAAAAATGATTTTGAGACTGCATAGATCAAACTAATTTCCTTCCTTTGTGCAATTCAGTTCAATTTGGCCCTTCAAATATATAGTACAAGGCACTGCAGGGGACGGCAAGGAAAACAAGCCCCATCCTGTGTGGCTGAGGAGTCTATAATCAGGCGTGAGTATCATGGGGGGTGGGGGTAGAGGGAATATGATGTCTATACAAATCACCCTAAGAGAAGGCAGGGTAAGGTCTATTTCATGATTTCTGAAGTTGCAAGGAGGAAGGGATTGTTTCTCCAATGAGGGAATTGTGGAGAGGAGAGGTGTTAAGACAAGGTGGGCAAGTGTGATTCTGGTTCTCAGGAAGAGGAAGTGTTCTTCTCACTAAAGGTCAGTGGGAATTTCATAGATTCCAAGCAAGATTCTAGATAAATTGTTAATAGGATGGTGGAGGGAGGGCTAATATATGAAAGTAATCTGGCTATCACTAAATAACATTGAAGAAGTTTGCAGTGGTTTGAATGTTTTTGTCCCCTTAAAACTCATCTTGAAACTAAATCCCCAACCCAGCAGTATTGGGAAGTGTGGCCTCTGGGAGGTGCTTGAGACCTGTGGGCTCCGCCCTTAAGAATAGGATTAGGATGTGCCCATTTTTGGTTGGAAATAGAATGTCCCCCAGAAAAACTCATGCGTTGGCAGTGCAGCAATGCTCAGAGGTGAAATAACTGACCTCATCAGTAGATACATCCATTTGATGGATTAATAATTTGGATTACTGAATGGTAACAGTAGGCAGGTAGAGTGTAGTTGGAGGAGGTAGGTCACTAGTGGGGGGTCGGAGCCTTGAACTATATCTGTTCCTGGTTCCTCCCCCACTCTCTGCTTCTCTGCTACCATAAGCTGAGCAGTTTTTCTCCACTATGCCCTGTTGCCATGATGTTTCTACCTTGGAGCCAGCCAACTGTGAACTGAACCTCCAAAACCATGAGCCAAATAAACCTTTCCTCCTCTAAGTTGTTCTTGTCAAGTATTTTGGTCACAGCAACAAAAAGCTGACTAACACAGTGCCCTTATAAAAGGCTTTGATGGAGGGAATTTGCCCCCTTTTCCCTTTTCCCTTCTGCCTTGGGAGGACACAGTATTCCTCCTCTCCAAAGGACTCAGTGTTCAAAGTGCCATCTTGGAAGCGGAGTGCAGCCCTTACCAGGTGAAGGCACCTTAACCTCAGACCTCCCAGCCCCCAGAACTGTGAGAAATAAAATTCTCTTACAAACTGCCCAGTCTGTGGTATTCTGTTATAGGAGCACAAAATGGTCTAAGATAAAGCCATATCAAACTGATCTTTTTTTGGATGTGGTCATGGTCATTAAAGTGGTATAAGTGGGAAATGCGCTGATATATATAAGTGGGAAATGATAAATATATAAATATATAAAAATATAAAAATATAAATATATATATAAATATATAAATATATAAATATATATATAAGCTTATATATATATATATATATATATATATTTATATATATATCAGCTAAAATTTCAGGTTAGCCTTAGGGACAAAACATAAGAAAAATGAGCCACATTAAAATAGATGAATTGAGCAATTGTATTCAAAGGATGCTGATTAATAGATAGATGCTACCCTGAAGGACACTCTTTAGTATCCTTTCATAGGCCTGTAGCTTTTACACTGCTTGATTCATATTTAATCAGAAACTCAAATAAAGATATAGAAGACATGTTCATTAATCTTCAGATGATCTGGAACTGGGAAGAATGGCAAACAAACATAGACAAAATCAAGATCTGAAGTGATTTGAGCTATGTTGAAATGATGGCTCCAATCCACCAAGATAAAGTTCAATAATCTTAATCTTGGTCAAAAATCCAACAGTACCTGCAAAAGATGATGGAGATATGACTTAGTCACAGCAACAAACTTAAAGTTTTAATTAGTTAATTAGTTGACTGTGATAAGTAAGGAGTATTCCATGATCAATGAAATCACCACTCTCTACTATAATAACCATCACTACCACTACTATTGATACTACCATCCCCACCATTGCCATGATACCACTACTCCCACAACAACTTAATGAGCTCTTGTTCTGTGTTCATTAAAAGACTGACTCTGGAGGAGGGAGGGAAGGGGGAGGGGTTACACCAGTCACGTCACATTGAGATCAACATGTACATTTCTGTAGGCCACACGCCCAACCTGAAGAATGTTCACGGGGAGAGCAACTACATGGGTGAAGAAACCCCAAAATATGTTACATTCAGAAAATATAAAGGCCCTGGAGTTGGGTTAGTCTAGATCTGACAAGTCTTAGCAGAAGTATGAAAAAAGTTTCCAAATGATCGAAGAGCTATCCTATGAGAAAAGCAATTTAATTTCTTTTATAGAGCTTTGAAAGGCAGAACTAGACCAGTAACACTAACTACAGGAATATAGACATTAGCTTATTAAAAAATTTCCTCAAAGCTAGAGTTGCTTGAAAGTGGCAAGTGTGGCTCCTGCTGCAGTGAGTTTCCCATCACCCATGGGATTTGGACTGGGAGCTCATGCATGCATCCAATGGGTACTTGGTTTCTGCATTTCTAATTCCTAGAATGACATCCCTAAGCATGGTGGGAGCCTGGGGGTTCAGTGGTGAGGCTGGTGGGAGGATGCTATGGTTAAGTGGTGGAATGCAAAGAGGAAAGTTCCTCTGGTTGCAGAGGGAAGGCAATGGGACAATACTCTTAATGGGATAATGGAGGTAGCTGTAAGGATTTTGCTGACCCCTGCTTAGGGCTTGGTGATGGGTTACAGGATGGGAGAAGTGGATAGAGTGGTACTGCTAAAGAGATTCCCAACTATTGGAGATAAAGGCAGATTTCAGTGGAAGATACATACGAAGATAAGTTTGATAACCCAGAAGACTATTAGTGTTAGAATGGAGACACAGGAAGGAGTTGGAGGGGAGGGTCTGAAAGGAATGGAGTCTGAACAAAAAAGCCCAAGTGTCCTGGTACAGCTGGAAGACGAGCTTGGGAGTGGGGCAGCAACCATAGATAATGAGAATGAAGAAAGCAGGAGTTGGAAGGCCAGTGTGAGTGTCATGAAGAGAAGTGTCGAGAGGCAGGTTTAGCTCATGGAGATGCCGCCAGGCCGCCCTCCACATAGCTCCCTTACTCTCACCCTCAGTTTCCACACAACAGGAAAGGCAGTGGGGACAGGGCTCCACTTTGCACCAGCCTGCAGCCTGACCTGAGAGCTTGGCCCAGATATATACTGGAACAGAAAGCAGTTTTCACAGGTCACCCTCCTTCTCTTACAGGGTTCATATTCGCTTTTCTGATCTCTTGTTTTGGGAAACAAGTAAGAATAAATCCCATGACTGTTTTCCATTCTGGCAACCACTTAGAGCAGATTTCAGACACTAGGGCAAGGAGGAGGGGATGGGAAGTGCTCCCATCACAGAAGCAGACAAGGTGAAGCACATGCTTCTAGAGGCATGCTATTTCCATATATATATATATAAGATATATATATAAGATATATATATTTTGAACCTTTTGAAGTAGACTTCGTGTTTTTATGCTCCAGAACCTACCCTAAGACTTGTCACATCTGGACCTTGATCAATGTTATATGGTTGATAGAGAACTGGATCAATGTGTGACATTGCAGTTCCTGATAGTCAATTCCCACAGCACATCGGCTTCTGCCTTCTCCAGGGATCCCTTTCCCATTACACTTCTGATAGGCATGGATTCCACAATCTTAAACGCTGGACCTAAGGCAACTTTCGATTTCTGAAGCATAGATTCTAAAAGAAAGAGCACTCCCAAAGTAAAAGGAAATTTTCTTTTCAAATCATTAGAAATTCTGTCCTAGTCGTGGCTGGGTTTAGTAGCAAGTAGAGGATATTTACAAGGATATCTCTCTTAGAAGCGTTTCTAAGCAATTTAACATATACGTGATCTTCAAAAAGTCCTTGGGCAGTGCGTGACTTTGTCAAATGGCTGAAGGCATGCTAGAAACCATCTGTAGTGGCATTTAAAGAGAAGTTGAATTTTCTTCTCACATTTCATTTGGACTTCAATTCTTCTTAGCCATAGGGTAGAATTTGCCTTCTCTGCTAAATAGCTATATTTTGCTTGTCATGGAATCTGAAACAAGATTACCCTGTGTACAACTGTGTGAAGCAATTGTCTTAGACTTCAATACATTTTCTTAAAAATACCATTTTTTACAGATTGTTTTGCTCATTCCTGTGGCCCCAAATAGTCAAGTTTAAAAGTACAGAAAAAATTATGTGAAAACCTTGTGTCTTTTACTTTATCTTTAAAAGCAGTTTACATAAATACTCTGTTCTATGGACTGGGCAGGCAGGAACCACCATTACCCACTTGGTCCTTAGGAAAAAGCCCATTTATTTTACCCTAATGTCACTTTGCCTCTAGCAGAGCAGGGACAATACAAAAGATTACTTCCTGTCTCCTTTCACCTGTGCATTTTCTTTTCTGTGGCTGAGACCATGAACACTGACAGACTGCAAGCCCTCCGTCCATCATTCCATTCAGCATTCCATCCCACATCCCATGCCCACTGGCACAGGAGCTCATGCTTGGCACATGGTAGGCTCTGAGCAACATTATTTATGTGGAAGAGTCCTACTAGATCAGGGTCTACCCAGGGGAGCTTTTTTGATTAATTCAGAAAGTATTTATCAAGAAACGACTTTCATTATTAGATTTGTATGAAAACAAGACTTGTCATGAGACTTAAATGGGAGAGAAAGAAAACCTGTTCTCTTCCTTATGCAGAGTCAAAGAGCTCTGACTTGGAATAAGCCTAATAAATACTGTCCCACAGAAAGTGGCTCTGTGGTCATTTCTTTGAATCATCTTGTGACCATGACGGAACCCTAAGCCGCACACGTAGACAGGGCCTAATAAGATGGATTGCAGAGGAGCAGAAAATCTGATTAGACAGGACGACCCAGCCTAATCAGAAAATAACCACATAGGCTGAACACAGACCTGCTGTTCTCAGCTGATTGCTGCTAGAAGCTTTTCCCTAGGAGCATTTTTCTTTCCCACTTAAGCTCTATCCATTTTCTCTTTCTACCTACTCTACCCCCTCTCTTTCCCTCTCAATATCCTGGTCTTAAATTTCTAACATGGTGGGTCTGTGATAATTGTGATTTTGTTACAAGATGTAAATGCAATCCTGGCTGTGTGGCAGGGCTAAAAAAGGACATCTGTGTAAATATGTTTGGATTTGTAATCTCATCCCCCTCCAGCCTACAACCTTTGATAGGATTAACTGAAAGACTAGTGCCCAGGTAAATTTGCACTGACTAAAACCAGTCTGAGCTCCTGGTGGGTTAATCAGACCATTGTAATCAGGTTCCCAAGCATGAGAGGTGCGTCCTGTGGAGAACGTGGTGGGGTGAGCCTGCTCTTTGTGCAGAGTGGCAGCACAGCCATAGGCCAACTCTGCGTCTTTCATCACTGGGTCATTTTCAGAAATGGACCACGTGCAAAGCGATCCAGCAAAGCTGGGAAACAAGCTGACCCCTAGGTTAGACAGTGGCCAGGGAAGGGAAGTATTTAGCTTTCTGGTAAGTTCAGAAAGCCTCCGGCCGAGGCAAGGTCATTAGCTAGTCTTCTTCACCCAGCAGGAACAGGCTTGCCCCCAGAAAATCCTGTTCACACACAGTGCCATACCTCAGCTTGTGCATCTTCCACTGCGATGGACAAATAGGTGGGCACTGTGTTTCCTGGCAATCAACAGGGCATGGGTCACAAATATAGTGCAATGACTTGTTGGACCTCTGTCAACATCCAGAAAGTGAGGATGAGAACCGCAGCTATGATCCAGAAATATCAAGGCCCCAAAGGTCTATTAATTCACTATGGAATTAACTGAGAGTTAGGAGGGGTAAAGGTCCTGGGATACCTAGGCAGCTGTCCCTTCTTTCAGGATGTACAGGTGAATGACTGCAGGGCATGTGTTCTATGCTGCCCCCACCCAGCTCTGGCCTGCAGCACCTTCTGGAGAGTTCTCTGTCCCTCCCAGCAGGATGCTGCACTCCAAGGAAAACAAGACAGAGAACTTAATAAAATTGCCATGTGTGCTCTGACTCAATTCACTGGAAATTTGTCCGTGACTTTGGCCTCCATCGAAAGCTTGTTTATAGAGACTGTTCAGCTTTATGAGACCTGAAGCTCACATAATTTCAGAGATTCTCTTTAAGAAAAAGCATAAAAAATGGGTGCAGCAGTTTCTAATAAAGTTAAACATAGACCTACTCCATCACTTAGTAATTTTACATCTAGGTATATACCCAAGAGAAGTTTCGCATATGTTCACAAAAAGACTACAAGAATATGTGTAGCATCTTTAACCACAACATCCTTAAACTGCAGGAGTTTTAGCTGTTTGAGATTATGGACCATCCATTTTGCACCTTAGAGACTGATTCTTACTCAAACCCTCTGTCTTATCAGATCTCCCCCCCC
>PVJS01002058.1:0-88754 GCA_004027185.1 Glis glis | reverse complement strand
CTCTCTCTCTCTCTCTCTCTCTCTCTCTCTCTACCTAGTGAGGCCCTCCGCAACTTCGTGAGACCCGGTTTCAAAATAAAGTATAAAAAATAGGGCCAGGGGTGTAGCGCGGAGGTAGAACGCCCCTGGGTTCAATCCCCGGTACCACAAAATAAAATAAAATAAAATAAAGCATAAAAAAATAGGGCCGGGGGTGTAGCGCGGAGGTAGAACGCTCCTGGGTTCAATACCCGGTACCGCAAAAAAAAAAAAGATGTGATTATTGAATGCCAACATCTGCTTGCTGTCATAGTGACAAACTGAAATAATCCAATTTTTACCCCCTTGTTAAGAATTATAATCTAAAATACTCGACAGTGGCATGGCTGTTAAAGGGACTAGCAATGTTCTGGAGTGATGGATAAAATGTTTGAGCTGTAAGCCGGGCGTGGTGGCGCACGCTTGTAATCCCAGTACTTTGGGAGGCGGAGACCTGAGGATCCGGGTTCGCGGCCAGCCTCAGCTCTCTCGTTCTCTCTCCCTGTCTCTCTTGCTTTCTCTCTCTCTCTCCCTGTCTCTCCCTCTCTCTCTCTCTACCTAGTGAGGCCCTCCGCAACCTCGTGAGACCCGGTTTCAAAATAGAGCATAAAAAATAGGGCCGGGGGTGTAGCACGGAGGTAGAATGCCCCTGGGTTCAATCTCTGGTACCGCAAAAAAATATATATATATATATATATTTGAGCTGTTAACGGTTTGGCAAAATATGCCAAAACAACATTTTGTTTTTTTACTTATTTGGGAAAGGTTTGGGAGAAAAGTTGATATTCTGACTTGCTTAAAATAATTCAAGGAATCTACTCAATTTTATGAAGAAATCCAGTATTCCTTGAGTTTTGTACTATTTTATTAATATTACAGAAGGTATTTTTTATTTCAGTGAATCACTGACTGCTAAAATTTTAATCACTGCTAATTCCAATTTATAGAATAGAAAACAAAATTTGTTTCCTTCACTTTTTGGAAACATCTTCTCTCAATAAAAGTTTATAGCCTATGTGTTTTTTTTAAATAAAGGAAGGAAGAAATTTTTCATAAAACTGTGTTTGTGAAATGCTTTAACTCCTACTGCATTCTGTCAAAATGTGGGTTGGCATCTCTAATCTAGGAGTTAGTGATATTTAAAGGGAAAATGATGGAACCTTTGACTTAAAGAAAACTTAAACATTATCCACCCTATCTTATCTCCTTCCCAATTCTGGACTCTCTTTCATTGCAACCCTCCTGAATGGCCATCCAATCTTGCTGGTACTCTTCTATAGTAAAGGGTTATCCACCCCAAAAGGAAAACTCATGGCATTTAAGACCTCTCTCTATGTAAGAACTTTCCCCTTATTTTGAGCCCAAATCTATTTCTATTAATTTCTTCCCATTGGTGCTTGTTCTTACTCCCAGAGCTGCGATGAGCAAACCCAATGCCTCTCCTGTCAATTGTCGTTTAAACACCTGCAAGCCAGCCATGTCTCCCGAGACATCTTATCCTGAGCAAATCACCAGCCTCTTCAGCAAGCCCTCAGATGGAACAGCTTCCATCCAAAAACATCCCTCCTGTCATCTGACTATTTTCTGTGGCCAATGGTCCTGCTACAAGGTAGCATTCACAGTTAAAAACAGTTCCTTTTTTTTAAAAAAAAAAAAGTCAAAAGTGTTCCAGGGTCTGAAATACAATTCATGCATCTGTCCCTTTAAATCATTAGTTGAACACATCTTAAATAGCTAGATTTTATCTTACTATCTCTTCAACTATCTTGAATTTCTATTTCTTCTTAACCATGTTTTTCTGCCTTTGCAACTCTGGAGACTATTCTTAAGTTACTTTTGATTGCTAGTAACTGTAACTGATTTGGGTTATCTTAAGCAAAAGGAAACACATTTGATTTCATGAAATTCATGGATAATTTCATGAAATCTGAGAAAGAACAGAAAAGCAAAGAGTAGGAGGAATAGGAATCAGAGCCTTCCAGCGACTTCAGCAGCAGGTTCCCAGGCCATTCCCGGGCACTTCTTTCAGTGTTACCTAACTCTAGTGACTCCTCATCACTGTAACCCCCCAATCTAAAACTCTGATTTGGGGAAGAGAATCCATGTGGCCCAGCTTGGATCAGATCTCTGTCTCTGGTTTAACTGTCTTGGCCAGGGACAGGGTTATGCATACAGGGACCCAGTACCTACAGACTGAAGTTATTCCCAGAGAAAAGAAAATGGATAAGACAGGTATCTAAATGAATATGATATCTAGGTTAATAAGACAGATATCTAAAATTACTGCATTTCTGAGGGAAAATAATGCTTAGAGATATTAATCTATGTTTATTTTAATTTCTCCATGTATTTCCCACTTTTGCTTGACACCCCTCCCCCATTAAGATGAGTATCAGAATTTGTAATTACTGCATTGAGAGATCTGTACGGTAAGGATAAAAAGAGAAATAGAAAGTGAATATGTCTAGATTTTGTTTTCCTAAATCCTAAACTCCTAGAGGAACATAAGAGATTTCTTGAAGGATATGAAAAGAAGAGAGATTTACGGACATGAAGAGTCTTGAAATATGAACTATGAATTATCTCTCCAGGGATATTGGAAAAGGAAGGAGAGAGGTTTGGGGACTGTATTAGTCAGCTTTTTGTCGCTGTCATCAAAAAACCTTATATGAACAACTTAGAGGAGGAAAGGTTTATTTGGGCTCATAGTTTCAGAGGCTCAATCCACTTCAAGACAGAAATATCATGGTGGCACAGAGGAACAGAGGACAGCTGCTTAGCTCATAGCAGCCAGGAAGCAGAGAGCCAGAGAGGAGGGGAACAGAGAATGATAAAGTCTCCAAGGACATACCCCCAGTAACCTACCTCCTCCAGCCACACCCTACCTACTTACAGTTACAGCCCAGTAAATCCATCAAAATGATTAATCCATTAATGGATTAATTCACTGATGATGTTAGAGCCCTGATTCAATTTCACCTTTGAATATTGTTGCATTGGCAAAACGTGAGCTTTTCTGGGGGACACTCTATATCCAAACCCTAACCGGAACCCAGGAGGAATGAGCACCTGGCCCCGCATCCTTTATAAGTACCCTTGGGCTGTGTCCCCCCCCACCACCATGTGTTTCCTCTCTCGGGTGTGTTTTGGGCAAAAGCTCCCTACACAATCACTTTGGAGTCTACAGCTACCTCTCCATTCTGCTTTGTCATTTGCCCTTTTTCTTGATTATGATTTCAAAATGTTGCTCGTAATAGAGTCTATGCTTATTAAGTTCTTGAATTTAGCAAATGGTGCTATAATTTGGCAGCTATGGATATGTTATAACCAAAGATGGAAAAAAATAAGTCAAGCCCCAAATGCTGAGTCTGGGCATCGACTGCCCTCTTCATTTTTGTAGTCAGCAGGGCTATTACTTCTTGAAGAGAAGTTGAGTGATGCAATGAACAAAGGCCTGGGAGGAGTCAGGTGACCCGGATCTATTCTTGGCTATGCCACTGACCAGGGGTGACCTTGGGCAAGTCACTTTTTTGTCTCACCTCTCAGTTTTCTTCACTGTACAACAAGAAAAATCTCTTGTCATCTACCTAGAGAATAATTTGGGCACAGAATCATATCCAAGATGTAAAATGTAATTTGCTGACATTCAAGAAATCATTAAGTACTTTTTTTAATTAATCTGTCAGTTTTCCTTCAGAGAGTGTAGCCTTGTGGAGTTTCAGTTCTTCAAATATTCCTAACAATTAGAATTAACCAATGTTTTCAGAGTTTAAAATTAGGACCAGCTAAGGGCAAATCAGAAGTGGCATTAACACAATGATAACACCCCCTATCCAGTGTGCTGTGTTCTAGTCATATTTACTTTTGGGGGGCTGGATAGAAAAGAGGGGATTCAGAAGCCTTGCCAGTCTCCTGTAGGTAGAATATAGAGGGTGCTACAAAAGAAACGGAGACAAATGGAGACGAGGACCCTGGCAAATGAGGACAGGACTAATGCCAATTCTGTAGATGAATTCCATCTTCTGCAGATCTGTAGAAAGGCTTAAAAATTGTTTGCAAAGCTTCCAAATATGAGCTAGGCTTAGAAAATTTTCTAAAGTGGCTACCTTCAGCTAAAGAAGAGAAGGGATGACCATTTTAATGCCAAAAAAATGCAACTCTTGCTTTCACTAGATCCATACCCAGAATACTGTACTATATTTATGGTTTATCCTCCTTGTAAAGTTTAAAAATAAAATCTGAAGCCAGAAATGTTCTCTGTGGCTTACTAGGGCACGGACAGAAAGTAGAATGCAAGCCCAGCAGGTAAATACTACCCAGATATCATTTAGAGCTATACCGTTAAGCAAACATTAGCCTGAGTCCTGATTTTCTCATCTGTTCAAGAGGTATAGCACCATTTACCTATCATATAAGAGCAAATCAGATAACTTAAGGAGCGAGTTAACTCTTCTACATTAAGCCCAGGATGGACAAGAGGGAACTTATGAGTCATTCTCACTGCCTGCCCTTAGAATAAACTTTTGAGGACATTTTTCTCAGAATAGAACATCAACAAGTTACATGGACTCTGTAGTGTAGTGGTGAGAAAACACCTTTATTAGTATTAGCAGAGCTAAGACCCCAGGGATTTGCTTTCAGTCAGAGAATAGATCAAAGTAGCAATGCCGCCTTTGGAAAACAGTGACAGAGATTTTATTTACTGCCTCTTGGGGACTGAACACATTTAAACATAACAATATTTGCCAAGTTGTAATTCTCACAGAGGAGAAAGATCATTGAACACTATGACAGCAATGATTCCAAAAGACTTCTTCCACCCTAGCTCAGCAGTCTTTGCAACATCAAAGAGCAGAAATCCTGCTCTTTAGTACTTGGAGAGACCAAGACCCTGGAAAAAGGTTTTGGAACTGTGAAGAAGAGCTCTTGGGGAGCATGAGACAGTACCACGGTCACCTGTGCTGCTCAGAAGGGTTCTCTCTCATCCACAGATGGTGCAATTCATTCAAACCATTCCATTTGAACTTCGTTTACACAAATATCAAGGTTTGGAACCCCTCAAGAGTTCCCAAAAATCACCACAGTGAGAATCACTGGGGAGGGTTTCTCTTCATGAGTACGCTGATTCTCTTTCCCTCTGAAACAGCTGTATTTTTCTTTCTATGCTTTTGGATGTTATCTCATGGATATCATGGGAAGCCGATACTCTTGTGGGCAAAATGTGGCAACCATGGGCTAACGGCATGTTTAGTAACAGCACTGCTCTGTTTGATGGGCTTTTAAAGTATCAGTGTTCTGGTCATTCATGTTTTCTGTGCTTCTTAAAAAAAAAAAAAACATGCACCGGAGCACTGTTAGTACAACATGAAAGTCTAGAGCAGGGATATGAGTATTAGGATCCTCACAGGGTTGTTGATTTTTTCCTGCCCTGCTTTTAACTGCCCTCCCCAGTCAGCCTTCCAGCTGTGTCTGCTACTTCTCAATGAATGCCCAGATCCTGATGGCCAACATGAATGCTAAAAAAATCCTGCCTACCTCCAAGATATTTCCCCTAACAGCTTGTCCCTTGGCAGACCAAAGTAAAAAGTGTGTAATTTGAAAGAAGTTGGTCTTTAACACTGATTTATGACATTTTAGAAAGGAGAAACAGGTATGGTCCTAATAAGATGGAACACAATACAAGTCAGTTTTGATTAAGGTAAGGCAATAAAAGATGCATTGGTTATAAAAACAAAAACAAATCCTTAGGTAGAAGCCTGCTTCCTGCAGAGGAGAATTTCAGAGGTCTTGGTCATTTTAGGAAAGTGGCAAGGTAAGGAGGCCTAAAAGAGGACCAATTCTCTTTTTCCTCCCCATCCCACACATTACTAAGGCAAAGTATGTTCAACACCTATAGAAAGATGTACAGAAGTCCAGACTACGCGGGAACAATTTTTTTACTCTTAGCCAGAGGATTTGAGAATCCTAAGTAAGAGGAAAAGGTTCGTTTTCCAGTCCCATGTTGACAAGGTAAAGGGATTTGTAGCCTTCTTTACATCTTCCCACTATAGTAATTATTATTTTACAAGGTGTACAGATACCTGCTTTGTCAGCACTTCCGCACAGACACTAAACACAGGATGTTTCAATTCCCTCACAAGCCCAGCCTGTTGGTGCAAGCTCATATTCACTGCACAAGAATACAGTTCCCATGGTTTAGCATCTCTTCAAGATCAAGCTAATCAGATTAATGGCTGTAATTTTGTGAACACACAGGCTGGGACCTGCTGGGAATTAAGCTGATTTTAAAGACAGAGACCATGTACATCCAAAAATAATGGCTGCTACTAAAACTAGTCCCTAAAAAGAGATTCTGAATAACCCCAAACATGATCAAACTACCAACAGTGGAATCACTGCATGATATTAAATATACATGATGAATTTTCACACTTAGACAAATAAAGTTTTAATTTAAAAAACTCATTAAAGGGAAGATCATCTAAAGTGCTCCACAGGCTGGGATGATGTGCATGAGCCCAAAGCTTTAACATAAAACCAGACTTTGAGTCATGGTGTATGAGGTAGCAGAAACAAGCTTCTCAATCCTCTATCAAGGATGTTTGTCATCATCACATTGAGTTCCAGTCTGTCCCCACTCCCCTTATTTTGGGGAAAGCTCCGCCAATTTTATGTCTGCATAGGATAGAAGACCAGGATAGGAAATGCATTCTCATCCAATAATAGGACCTACAGAGCTCCATTCCCTTGTCCAAAGCATTTAGTCAAGGCAGGTTCCACAGTGACCAGACCTCATCCATGACAGTCCTTCCCTGGGATTTTTCACTTTCGGTTGGAGGAGAAAGGAAGGCAGAAATGATGTGAATATTGAGCTTATGAAGATGCTGATAAGTTAGGGTCTGTGATAGAAAAGAATAAGGCCAAAACAGAGAAAAAAGAACAGAACTAAAAGATTAAACCAAAAGAAATACCCAGTGAGAAAGAGACAGACCACAAAGCAGCATCCTTGTAAGTGCCTGAATCTCAGGGCCCACCTGGGGGAAGACTGGCTTCCGCACCAGACATTCAAATCTGTGCTCAGTCATGTGAGCCAACAAGGCTCATTCTGGCTGAGGATTCTTTCTGCTGGATTTTCATAGAACAGAAAGGATCCAAAATAATATAATGGACAATATTCTCTAAATTTCAAAGTATCCTCCCAAATCAGAGTCAACTAGCCCCTCTTTCTGAATGAGAAAACTGAGCCACAAAGATGTTCAGTGATTGCTTTGCTTTTTCCCCCTACATGAATAAGGAAAAATATTATTCTTAGGGAAGAAAAAATACTATAAAATACAAGTTCTTCCATTCTGGCAAGTTAGAGTTTCTTCAATTCCCAGGGACATTTGAAGAAAAGCAGTTTGGTTTCCCCTGGGGAGAATCCAAGGCGTTCACTAATGCTTCTGTAAAAAGCACAATTAATCACAGCAGTGCACTGAACAGATAGCAATAAAGGAATAGCCTAGGACAGGCCCAGAGACCCAGAAACCTTCTCTAAAACTGCATCTTCAATGCAACTTCACTGAGACCTTGCTAAGCCTTTGCACAGGCTGGTGAGAGAAATGTCTGTTTCAACACAGGTGGCTTCAATCAGCGGCACTCTTCTAAGACTTAGTCCTACAAGGAACCCACTGGCTCCCATTAGCATCAGCTTTGAGATCTAAAAGGGATACAGAAAGTCAGTGGGAAATAATGCCTTTATTAACCTTGCTGGCTAGTATTATTAATAGCAGTTAACATTAATTCTCCACTAATTATTTTCCAGGGATTATTAAGCATTTTACCTATATGATTTCCTATAATCCTTGTGGCTTTTCCTATGAGGAAGGTAATAGGATTGCCATTCTACAGTGGAAACTAAATATTAAGAGGGCGAGTGATTTGCCAAAATCACTTAGCTAGTAAGTGTCTGGTCCAGGATTTGAAATGATGCCTGACAGCTTTATGAGTTTAAGCACTATGATATACAGCCTCTCAACTATTATCCATTTATCCTTCCAGTGAGGCCCCTACTTCTTAGTTCCTGCAGTGTGTCTAAAAACATTTTATTTGATGTTCCTACTATTGGACTGCAACACAGTTGAAAGGAGAGTAATGTTTAGAAATCTCTGATCAAGGAGATCTGGGATTTGTAGAACATTCCTAACCCATTTTGTTCTCATCCCAGATGTGGAACAGCTATATAAACATAAATTGGGCAACACAGATACCACTTATGGTATATTTGAATATTTATAATATTTGAATATATTTATTATGTTTGCAAAATTGAAAATTTGGAACTTAATGGGTTAAAGCAGCATCTTCTGCAATGACAGTTAGTATGCAATTCTCAGCTTTACTCTTGTCCTCCTGAAAAGGGGTTAAAAAGTCAGAGATCCAGGAGCTCTTGCAGTAGGCCCTAGAGACAGCTGAGCAATGGCTGCTGAATCTCAGTGGCATGCCTATAAGATGCTACCTGGTGTAGAGAACAGAACACAGTTCTCTCTCTCTCTCAGGAACTTAGATCCCCCAAGGTGGCATAGCACTGGACTACATATACTCTGTATGCAAACATGGAAAATAAACATGCGTATTTCAACTGGAGTCCCTGCAAAGAAAAGCCAGGTGCTTCGCTGCTTGACCTGGTCCTCTTAAAGGCTTGGGTCTGAAATGCTCACAATGCACAGGTCTATACCACAGGTCCCAGACTGCATTCAGCCCATCAGGAGTATGTAGTGCCAATGTCTAATTCTCCAGGAGTCAGCAAGATGAAATGTGGATGATTAAAATAAAGGGTTTTCTTTGGCAATCTCAACTGCAAATGAGGATAAGGACACTCACCCACTCCCCACTCACTCTGCTCCCAGCTACTTGTCCTTGAGTTGGCTGAGGGCTGGGCTGTGGCCTCAGGAGATAAGGTTGTTGCTTGCTATTTGGGGAGAAGAGGGTCCAGCACTTACATGCCTGAACAGGTCTGTCTTTACAGAACCTGAAAAGCTCTGCTGGAGGAAGAGAGATGTTGTTGCTGGTTGTGGTCGTAATGATGACAGTGAAGAAAATAATGAAGAGAACGATGATGGTGAATGTCGCCTATAAATACAAGCACAAAGCAGCAACAGATATTTTCTAGTCATTGCCAATAATAATCATAGAGCAGGCTCCTTTCTCTATCCAGCCCCACTGCGGTGCTCCCCCTCCTAGCTAAACACCTCTAGCTTCAAAATAAAGCGCTGCATCCTTCCCTCCCCCTCTCTCCAACCCTTCCATCTTTCCTATGCCAAGCCTGGAATGAGTCCGCTTCGGTGGGTCGACTAGGACTAGGACCTAAGAGTTAACGACAGTTTTCTGTAGTGAGGCGCGCTGGGGTGACCAGGGGTTGGGGGGGGGGATACCAACGCACTTATGAGCAGCTTGGTTAGGGAGCTGGAGGACCCAACGCAGACGGGGAGGAAAATAAGGTAGCGGGGCTTAGGAGATTGACCAGAACCCTAAAGCCAGCCGGGGGAGGTGGAGCCTGTGGTCGGGAAGAAGAGGTGGGGCAGACGGCCAGGAGGAAGACAGGCTCTCTTTACCTGACCAGGTGCAGCAGCCGTAGAGGCTGCAGGGATGCTGCGCTCCAGTCCAGAGCCGGAGCCCAGAGCCCGAAGCGGCCGCTGCGCCGTCCTGCGCCGAGGCCCCGCCCCCAGCCAGAGGCCCCGCCTCCCCAGCACGCGCCCGCCGGACGGGCTGTTTGGGGGAGGTGCGCAGTGACCTGATTGGCAGAGACTCTGACCAATGGCATCGTGCAGCGTCTCTCAGAGCCGGTGGCTGGGGAGGCGGGGCAGGAGGGCGCCCAGTGACCGCTTTACCGCGAGGTTGCATGCTGGGTCCAGGCTGCTGGGTGGAGGCAGTGGTCCTGTGGCTAGGGCTAAGGTGCCAGAGCAACACCCAATCCCCTGCGCCATCCCCAGCTTGCCTGCTCCCTGGAACCTCTCAGGGCCGGTGTTTGGACCGGTTCCAAGCAATGGGAGGAAGGGAGAGGGTCAAGGACTCCCACGATCCATCCACAAGGTTCCCTCGCCTCTGAGACCCGGCTGACCCAGAGGTCTGCTCAGCGCCCCCTGCACCCGCGGCGCAGCCCGCTCTCCATCGTAAGTGCTAACACTAGCAAAGGAGGAAACTCAAGAAATAGAATCCACACGAAAACTCCTCAAACCTTCATGTTCGTTTTCCACCCTCTCATCTCCTGCCCACCCTTCCAGCCCTGTCCCTTCCCCCAAAAAGTTTTTTAATCACAACGGCTGGGCAGCAGGTAAATTCGTTTGACTACTTTGAGTTAAAAGCTAAATCGGTTTATACAGAAAAATGATCAAAGACCTTGGCGATCTGGGAAAGAAAGACTGAGTTCAGATGTCAAGGGGCCTGGGCCTCACAAGGGAGCTTGTCTGCTGCTTTGAAAACTGCAGAATTCGAGATGTTGCTACCACTACTTCTGTGCTGGTCAATCAGTACAGACCTTGATACCAAGGTGCGCTGCTTTGCCCCAAATGAGTGTCTAACGATTAATGGTTGCATTTTAAACCTGAAAATCATTCATAAGAGGATTTGAGGCCTTAATGATATTGAGATTTAGCTTGTGATTTGGGAATCTTTTTGCAAGTAGGTAGGTAAGAAAGGGGATTGCCTTTAATCTGCCCCCTCACAAATATAAAATCTATCACCCATCTGGCATTTAGAAGCAATTCTATCATGAATAGATTTTGTTTCAAATGGTTTTTTAATAAGGTGAAAAAACAATGGAGAAGGTATTTAAAAGTGATTCTTCTCTCAAAAGTTGTTTTCTAGAAATAATAGTTTGGGAGAACTCTGATTTGTTTCTACTGATACTATTAACTGAATGTTGAGAGGTGCTTTACATACTCGTCTCTTTCAATCCTCACATCCACCCTGTGTATATTCCACTTACAGATGAGGAAACTGAGGCTCCCAGAGGTCTCCTTGGATCACAATCTTGCACTGTTTAAAACTCATCATCATCAATTAGAAGAAAAATAAGGAGCATTTACACAACTCCTGTTTCTTTGAAGCTTTTCTTTTTACCTGAAAAACTGCCCTAGAGGACCCAGTCCCCACACTGTTGACTTTTGAAACTTCAGCCTCAGAAGCACTTCCAAGAGCGAGGCATCACCTCTGAGATGTGTTAGGAACAATTGCAAGTCAGCTTTGCTTGTCAGAGGGAGTTGTGATTTAATATTGATGGGAAGGAAATAAATTTTTCCAGGGCTTGAGTCTAACTAGATTTTAATTGATGTAGGAATCTTTCAAAGTACACCAACAAAATAACATCATGGTCATGAAAGCTTAGTCCTAGAAAGGAAAAAAGAAGGTAATAATAACCTAACATCTTGTTCCAGCATTATTTTAACATTCTTTTAATTATTTTTCTTAAGAGATTCCTAAAGCCGGGCATGGTGGCGCACGCTTGTAATCCCAGTACTTTGGGAGGTGGAGACTGGAGGATCCGGGTTCGCGGCCAGCCTCAGCTCTCTCTCTCTCTCTCTCTCTCCCTGTCTCTCTCTCTCTCTGCTTAGTGAGGCCCTCCGCAACTTTGTGAGACCCGGTTTCAAAATAAAGTATAAAAAACAGGGCCGGGGGTTCAATTCCGGTACCGCAAAAAAAAAAAAAGAGAGAGATTCCTAAATTCTATTATGACCTTTAATCAAACCCAGAAATATCGTACTTTCTCTAAGCTTGATGGGTAGAGGGAGTAGGATCTGGCGTAGTAGACAAACTATTTTGTCACTGTGACAAAATATCTAAGATAATCAACCTAAAAAAATATTATTTTGGTTCACAATTTCAGAGGCCTCAGTCTATGATCTCTTGGCCCTGTTGCTTTGGGCTTGTGGTGAAGCAGCTCACCGTGGTAGGAGCACATGGTGGAGGAGGCTGCTCACCTCATTCATGGTGGCCAGGAAGCAAAAGAGAGAGACAGGTAGAGGAGGCTAGGGTCCCAATACCTGCTTCAAGAAAACACCCCCAATGTCCCAACTTCCTTCCATTAGGTCCCACCTCTTAAAGGCTCTACTACCTCCCAGTGGCATCACAGGCTGGGAACCAAGGCTTCAACACATGGGCCACAGGGGAACATTCAGTTCTAAACTATAGCAAGTGGTTTAAAGAGAAAGGAGAAAATATTTTCTCAAAGAACCTAATAACAATAAAGATAATATATAAACAAGTTAAATGTTGTAGATTGATACAAAGGTATATACTAACAGGTTAGTGATTATAGGTTTTTATGTGCCCCTCATTTAATAAACACTTATTATATGCCTAATATATCCTAGAATCTGGGGATATCCAATTCAATGAAATCCATTTCCTGACTTGAGTGAAGCCTTGTTGAGAAACACTTAGTCTGGACCAGACTCAAAGGGGTTACTTTATCAACATAGTTACTGGTCTTCACAGCCACCCAACAGACTAAGTATTATCCCCATTTCACAGATGAGGAAACTGAGACTAAATAGGACAATAACTCACTTGAGCTTGCACATTTAACAAAAAGAGAGGGGAAGGGAGGCAAGAGAGAGGACAGGAGGGGAATGTGTCCAGTGTACAAATTCACTACGCTGAGATCACCACCTACAACAGCAAGTACTACTACTGCTCACAGATCACCAATGCTTTGACTTCTCTCAAAAGATTGAACCATTCCTTTCCTACAAGGAAAAAGAGAAACTTAAGCCAGGCTGTGGACTGAGATGTTTCCTACAATATAGCTGATGCTTCCCAGACCTACTACTGTGACTTTCTACAGTAAATGAAAGCCACAATGTCATAGTTCAATCACTAAGTACTTCCTTTTAAAGAATAAGATAAATAGGTCTTTCTAGCATCAAGTTCCAACTCAAAAGCCATTTTCTCCATAAAGCCTTCCCTCACTCCCTTTCAGAACTAATTTCCAGTTCTGTGTTTCTATCGTGTGTTGGTATACATCTTTTATTTCATTATCTCTCAGTGCTGCAAACATATTTGTCTCCTCCTGTACATTCAAAGCAGCTTGAGGGAAGGGACTTTCTGTAGCTTATCTTTTCACTCCCTACAATACCTTGCCTACTATAAGTGATATACTTTGTATAGTCGGATCACTGTCTTCCCCTGAGGTGGTGAGTGACTTGAAGGTGTGACTTAGAAAATCAGAAGAATTAATCAGAAAAGAAGCAGAGAAACAAGATGCAGAGAAAAGAACACAAATATTCTGGAAGTTCAACTGACAGGACTCCAAATCCAGGAGAGGAGAAAAGAAGTAGAAAGTGACAGGTGACATCATCTGTGGCCTCGAGGTCTCACCTTCCCATTGTGCGGCCAGTCAGGAGCAAGCAGTTTTCTTCCACCCGGGAGCTGGTGTCAGGGAAGGGGACGCTGTAAGATCGGTGTCTGGATGTCAGAGAGACCAGCTAGAGTGACTAGGTGCTGGCAGTGAAGACAGGGAGGTGCAAAGGCAACAGCAATAGGAAACGCATCCTGGGGAGCTCTCCCAGTAAACAGACTTCCTCTCTCCGGGAGAAGGCAATGCTCTGACAGGAGTGACAGCAGAACAAATAATTCTAGAAAGAGCCAACATTTCATCCTACTAACTAGTAATGTGGCCCAGCACAAATCACCCTTACCAGTCTAGACGTGTTTCCTCATCTGACTGGGAATGTCAAAGTTATCCCAAAGCACTTGCCATGGGACCACTAATTCTAATGTTCTTTGTTCTTAGCTAAACTTATACATGCAACATTCTCCAAGATAGGTTTTGTATTTATTGCAATCCCAAGACAAACTATCTATGAGAGGGAAAGGCCACCCATGGGAAACATTAAACATGAAAGCAATGATCACATCCCTCTGAAATGTAGGACACTGGGAGCAAACCTAATCTCCAAGATGTTTGTACCTCATTTGCCTTTGGCTGGATAATCAGCTTTTCATCTCAACACCGGATAAATGCAACTTGCCTGCTGCTGCTTTGTCCTAATATAGATGCTGTTCTATGGATCAATAGTTACTCATCATCCCCAAATTCCCTGAAAATGGCATCAAAATGCTGATCTCTGCAACATATCTAAGGATCTCAGACACCAAAATAACAAGGCTTTGTGCTACGACCTTGTTGCTGAATGTGGGTTCACAGCCCGAGAAAAGATAAATGGAAAAGTCATAACTTAAGTAACAATTGAAGATACTTACTTGGACCACCAGAATGATGCCTTCTGCATCGAGGGGCTCCTTCTTCTCTGAAGCATCATCTGTATTTATTTATTCCTAACTCATTCTGAAGAGGATTGGAAATGACAAATTATCCTTGTAACATTGCACTGTGTAGGTGAATATTGCGGAGGCTGGTTAAATGTTTGCAGACTGACAGGATTTTTTTAACTTGCCTACAGAAGTCTTAAAAATATCTGAAATGCCACCTGAAGTACCATATGGAGAAATTACTCTCACTTAGCTCCAAACATAATGCATCTATGCTGTCATTTTGTACAAAGAAAGCAGGAACTTGAATCTCCAGCTGAAACCATGAGAATGCTTAGAAGTCATAGTGATTATAGTTCTTCTCAATACAGGGGAATAGAATGGAGTGGAGTGTGAGGGATTCATGCCAAGAGATAGATCCTCAGACCCAACAGCGGGACTCGCATTCAGCAAAGTCCTACTGATTTGTCATTAGCTGGTGTGTCTTTGTCAAAGGTTATGAGTCACAAAAGCCACCAGGCTGCACCCCTGAGGACAGGAGAGAGACAACAGCAGGTTTCTAAGCTACCTGGCTCATGGTGAACAGGCCAAAGCAATGGGCAGGGACGCATCTCTCCAGCCGGGGCAGCCTTTCAGACAATGCAGCATAGTCATGTTCCGTGGCATAAAGGAGCCTAGAACAGTAGCAGTCAGAGCAATCAGAGCCAAAGGCAGCAGGCTCTGCAGAGAACAGCTGCAGCCTCAAACGGAAAGCAAAAGTATTTTTAAATGAATTTTTCATTATAAAAGCATCACGTGATCATCATAATTAGAGAAACACAAGAAAGCACAAAGAAGAAAGTAAAAAAATATGATCATCTCACCATTTAATTTTTTTTCATCATCAAGAATTTCTTGAGCCCCTTCTAAACACCAGGCCCTTTTCCAGGCGCTGGAGATGGAAAAGTCAGCACTAACTTGCTCTCTTTGAACTTGTAGTGCTGAAAGGAGACAGAGAAGAGCAGTATAATCACAGAAAGGGCAGATCAGCACTTCCTGGGTTAAGTGCCACAGGAAAGAAATGAAGTTCCTTAAAACAGAACACAAGGGAAGCTGGCCAGACTCAGGGGGTAGGTATGGGAAGAGGGGTGGTCTGAGTGGACTTCCTGAGAAGGTGACGCTTAAACTGAGACCTGAGGAATTAATTAATCAAAAGAGGAATGGGGAGCCAGCCAGACAGAAAGAATAACATGCACAGAGCTCCTGGACAGGCAGGAACATGAAGTGTATCGAAGAAGCAAGAAAGGCCAGAGCGAATAGCTTCACCGAGCAGAAAGGAGAGGGTGGGACAAGGAACTGGAGGGGCAGGCAGGCCAGACCAAACAGGGCATCATTGACTGTCATATAAGTCCTTCAGGTATTTCATGTACGTGTATGGATGTATACATTTTATATGTAATACTATAATATATGTATAATATAGAATAAATGATGTAGTATGCATATGTGTAAATAGCTATAATGTGTATGTATATACACATAATATAAATATATAATGTCCCTTTGCATGCGTTTGTGTGTGTATAATCTTTAGCATCAAACTATCAAATTTTCCTTTAGAAAGAATGCACCAATTTAGACTCCTGAACTGACTGTCAATTTTGCTTCATTGCTAGCAACATTCATTATCTTTTTTAACTTTAACATCTGATAAGCAAAAAGGATTTTTCATTTAAAAATGAACAAATATGTATTGACCATTGTTTCTTCACTTGCTTCACAGACAGCAGGACTTTTCCCCCACACTGAAATACATACAATATTGTTCATGTGAGTTAAAGGCGGCTGGAATAGCCCTTCTGTTGGTGGTATCTTCCACAAAGATAGCTGTGTAATGTCCCTTCATTACTCATCCCTGAATGACGGCATTAAAGTGTGAGAGCAATCCATCCAACTACTATTAGCTATTAGTATAAGTTTTATTTTGCTCAATTTAATACATGAGATTCATTTTCCTCTGACCATTCATATAAGACAGCACTGAGAGAAAGACAAAAAGCCTCCTAAGACTTTTTGAGAAGAGAGAAAAAGGTCAGGTCGGGTCTGAGCTTGACAGGAAATGGGTTTAATCCAAAGGAGATAAAGAATCATTAGACCCAAACCAAGCACCCCATGAGAAAGCTTCATGCTAAAGAAAAGGGGCGACCAGCAGAAGGATGAGGCAGCAAAGAGAAGCAGTTTGGATACAAGCTAGACAGCTTTACCACTCTGCCTTGAGAGATTGGTGTTCATTTGCATACATCATGCAAAAACTCACTGGCTTCCTGTCTATCCTTAAGCCCCTTCTGCAAACAGATTTTGATTGAGGGTGTGCAAGATGCAGGGGCTTAGACATAAGTCACATGCAACATATGCAGTTTCCCCTGGGCCTGAAATCATATGGTAAGTCTGGCGAAGGCCACACCCACCGGACAGGGGAGGTTGAAGTGGGGCAGGGAAGTTTACCTGTTCTAGCCCACTGAGACGCCAGAATCTTGACAGCAGTGGTCAGAAGGGACTCAGTCCAGAGAACTTGTTGTAACTACACTGGAGCAGTTGTTTAGCCTGAGAACTTTAAGACACAATTAAGTTCAGAAAGATTGAAAGCACACTAGGCATTGAGTTTGGCATACATTTTACTATATAATCTATATATCACAAACTACAAATACAATAACGTCTGTTTCCTATATAACTTTACATTTCCAGCTCACTAAAGAGGCTGGCAGGGCTATCACATGTTCTCTTTTGTGGTCTATGCTGGATTCCTCTTCTTTTGTCTGACTCGCATTCTGTAGATGACCCCCTGTGAGCCTCAGTCCCATATCGCAACGGCACATCCACGTCTGGCTTCATAGCTATCTGCCCTGTGCAGTCACACAGGGCCCCAAGGGGAGAAGGACCTCACACTTTGTGTGATGCTCTGCTGTTGCTCGCTCAAAATTCTTAATAATTTTTGGACAATGGGTTTTGCACAGGGCTCCACAAATTTTGTAGCTGGTCCTAGTCATATCCTATTACCAAGACTCTTGTTTCCAACACTGAAACGTTTTAAAGAATTCACAGTTATAATGTATGGTTAGGAGAACATGTTTGAAACAAGATAGATCAGAGTTCATGCCTTTTTGAGATCTCTAAACCTCAATTTTCTCACCGGTGCCTACATCATATTTCAATTTTTCTTTTTTAAAAATAATTACAATGTGGCAAAAACTTAGCTCTTTGTGTACTACACTGCATAGAAATACCATCAGTGAGCGACTGCATTTTACTTTCATTGTGTGTATTTATCTTACTATTTAATGAAGACTTTGCTTCCCTCCAACACAATCAGCAAAATATTTACCACTAATTCTGACAGAAACAGTGTGCCCGATTCTGTGGTCCTTCTACCTGCCTCCCTCTCTCCTGAATCTGCACACGTTGTTATCTGGTCAGTAACCATTGAGTTCTACCTGATTGTGTCCTTCCTGTTTAGCATTCTGCATTCTTTTTGTGTTCACGAGGGTTGCTTTTAATTCTGCAAGTTCAGACCGAAAGAATAACTTCTTGATTTGCATCTGGTCTAAAAATAGATACTGAATTTAAAATCATTCCCACCTCCCCTTACTTCACTGCCATCCCACAGCAATTCCTATATAGTATCATCAAGCATCAGTCCAACCCACAGCAAGGCAGTGGCATTACTGCTTAACCATTTTATATTAAAAAATGTTTAAACTCAGAGAAGCTTCACTTAAAACATACGCATGGATGTGTGCATGCACACACAAAACATAGATAAGTAAAAAATCAGTGTCAAAATAGAGACCCCAAATGGGCAACCTCAAGTGTTTCAGAAGTGTTCTGATGTCTTGACCTTAGATCAATCTGCATAAGAATTAAGATGGACAGAGGGGTAGCTAGACAGATAGAGCTACAATAAAGCAAGTAAAGCTATTTTTTTCCTATAGAAACTAGGTGGTAAGGACATGAATGTTCACTTTATAGTTCTGTCTTCTTTTCTATACGTTCGAAAATGTTTATATTAAAATCGTATAGAGGGAAAGGTACCCATCATATATTGTTTGCTTGTAGAGTCTGATTAAAATTAGAAAATGTACCTGGGTGTAGTGGCGCACGCTTGTAATCCCAGTACTTGGGAGGCTGAGACAGGAAGATTGTAGGTTCAAGGCCAACCTCAGCAACTTAGTGAGGTCCTCCGCAACTTAGTGAGACCCTGTTTCCAAATAAAAAATAAAATAGGTCTCAGGGTGTAGCACGGAGGTAGAATGCCCCTGAATTCCATCCCCAGTACCATGAATAAATAAATAAATAAATAAATAAATAATAAATAAATAAATAAATAAATAAATAAGAAAATGTAACAAAATCAAGATTCGTATCTTTCTTTAAAAATCTAGATTTGAAAGCTGGTGGGCATGGTGGTGCAAGCTTGTAATCCCAGTACTTTGGAGGCTGAGACAAGAGAATCACAGGTTCGAGGACAGCCTCAACAAGTAGTGAGACTCTCCTCAACCTAGTGAGACCCTGTTTCAAACTGAAAATAAAATAGGGCTGGGGGTTTAGCTCAGAGGTAGAATGCCCCTGGGTTCAATCCCCAGTACCACACACACAAACACACACACACACACACACACACACACACACACATACACACACACACACGAATATCTAGATTCTAGCAATGCTGAGTCCCCGTGACACCGGGTGGTTGGAATTGGATAGTAGCTGCCTTTGCAAGGGGCATGAGCTCACCAGATCTCCACAGTCTCTACTGCCTCCTGTTCTATTGCCTTATGTCCTTCCTGGGTCACTCATTTAAGTTTTTCATCCAACTCTCATAAACATTTGAGTTTCAGCCCCTGTTTAAATGTACAACCCCTATTGTCAACCTGCTTCCACAGGGCTGCCTAGGAAGTTGTTTCCCCATCATTTGTTTCACCATGCTCGGCCATGCAGGCACTCAGAGGCCTCTGCAGCCTTGGTCCAACGGGGCCCAGCTAATGCTCGAGCTGATGCAGGTCTTAGTATTATCTGTGTGGTGCTGGTTTTGCAGGCATGAAGAATCGAGAGTTGTGGGATCATGGCGGATTCTGCCCAGATTTCAAAGGAATGCCTGGGAAGCCAGGCAGTGTGTAGCAGGGTCAGAGATCTTGTGGGCATCCCTTGAAAAGGTGATACATGAAGCTGTGAGAGTGAAGCCAAAGCTGCAATGGAGACCCCAGGAAGTTAGAGGGGTCAGGAACCCAGAATGGCTGCTGAGGAAAGCTGCAGGCCGTAAGCACAGCCAGACCAAGGGAGTGGCCACGTGGGTTGCAACCAGCAAGGCCATAGGGCAGGAGCTGCCCTCGCTCTTTGGGGCCCACATCCCACCACTGTGTGCCCTGGATGCTGGACATGGAACTACAGAACGTACTATTTACCCTGCTGAGTTTTTGTCTTGCTTTGGTCCCATCCTTTTTTCAATGTCTCATCCATCCATTTTATTTTATTATTTTATTTTATTTTATTATTTTATTTTATTTTATTATTTTATTTTATTATTTTATTTTATTTTATATTTTATTTTATTTTATTTTATTTTATTTTATTTTATTTTATTTTGCGGTACCGGGGATTGAACCCAGGGGCGTTCTACCTCCGCGCTACGCCCCCGGCCCTATTTTTTATACTTTATTTTGAAACCGGGTCTCACGAAGTTGCGGAGGGCCTCGCTAAGTAGAGAGAGAGAGAGAGAATGAGAGAGCTGAGGCTGTCCACGAACCCGGATCCTCCAGTCTCCGCCTCCCAAAGTACTGGGATTACAAGCGTGCGCCACCACGCCCGGCTCCATCCATCCATTTTAGAATGGGAATGTTTACCCTGTGCCTGTCTCACCATATTGGAAGCATGTAACTTTTTTTTTTTTTTTACAGGGGCTCAAAGCTAAGGTTTTGCCTGAGCCTCAGAAGAGACTTTGGTCTTGGACTTTTCAGCAATGCTGGAGCTGTTAAGACTGGGGACTCTTAGAGATGGACTAAATGTATTCTGCACTGTGTGATGGGCATGAGCCTTGGGGGCCAGGAGTTAAATGTGTGGTTTGGATCTGAAATGTCCTCCAAAGGCTCTTGAATTGGAGGCTTTGTCCCCAAAGCAGCGATGTTCAGAGTTGGGGCTCTTGGGAATTGAATCATAAGGGTGATTCATAAGAAGTGGATCAACACATTGATAGATTAATAATTTGATAACATTATTGAGAGCGATGGAAATGGTAGGAGGTGGGGTCTGGTTAGAGGAAGTGGGTCACTAGAGGCATGCTCTGGAAGGGTATATCTTGTTCCTAAAACCTTCCTTCCTCTCTCTCTCTCTCCCCTCTTCCTGGCTGTCATGAGGTGAGCAGCTTTCCTCTACCACACCATTCTGCTATGATTTTCTGCCTCACCTCAGGCCCAAAGCAGCTGACTATAGACTGAATCCTCGGAAACTGTGAGCCAAAAGAAATCTTTCCTCCTCTTAGGTGTTTATGTCAGGTATTTTGGTCACAGCAATGAGAAGCTGACCTGTTCTTCTCCCACCCTATTCATCTACTAACTTGGGAGATAAAACTAGAAACACTGATGACTTGGCCTGTTTATAACCACAGGGACTCTGATCATCACCTAAATCTGTATTCTTCAACTTTCCCTACCTGTCCCTCCCCCAGGCGACTACCAACCCAAAAAACTCACTCTTAGTAAAGTTGGCATTTATCAGAAGAATCCAGGAAGGATTTCTTAATCACAGAAATATTGACATTGAAGGGCAGATAAGTCTTTGGGGTGGCTGTCTGTGCATTGCAGGATGGTTATCAACATCCCCAGCCTCTACCCATTAGATGCTAGGAGGACGACTCACATCTGGATGTGAAAACCAAAAGTGTCTCCAGACATTTTCAAATGTCCTTTGGGGTTAAAACCATGAGTCATTTAACACTTATTGGATTAATATTATACCAAATTCTTTAAATCTCAGATGGAGACTTCAAGATAAGCCACAGAATGGAGACATGGAGCAAAGATCTTCCATTCCCAAGACCAGAGTTCAGTCCAAAACACCCCCAAACAAGTGCTAAAATGCTATTGGACCAAGGTTCTTTGGCTTTTTCCCCAGTGCTAATCCTGCTTTTTAGAGACTGAATACACATAAAATCCTTCTCAGTTGCTTTCTTCTTGATGGAATGTCCTGCTCTAGTCCCTCTGCTTCACCTCAAATAACCCAATTCACTTACCAACAGATATCACTCCTGCTTGTTGGATTTGGGGATGAATTTCACAACAGACCTTCGTTAGGACAAGCTGTCCAGCTTGGTTTTTCTCATTTACACAGAAGCATCTAATGTCTGGATACTAGAGTCATGTGAGGTGTAATGATGCTTCTAGCCAGGAAGAAAACAATGCTAACTACTGAGCTGGAACTTATGGCTCCCTGCGGATAAGGGAAAACAGGAGCAAGATCAAGGCACACCTAACAGGGATCTGATCTTTCTCTTCATCCACACTCAGTACAGGGTGCTGCCACCTCTAAGCCAGCAGGTGGTTAGCTTTCTGTTACTGTGAAAGGACAGTGTGTTTGCTCCTCCAATATTGACGGCACAGCTGTTTTACTAAATGTGATCATTAACAAGAATGCAATTCATCGTGCATGATCATCTCTCAAATAGTATGTCTCAAAGGATTAAAGAATAAAGAAAAGCCAGATTCACACCGGGAGTAGAGCTAGGACTGAAGTGACCAGATGTCTCCACTAGTCATCTGGATTTCTGTCTTCCCTAGTCCAGCCATCTCACTCCCATGTGGGAGCAGAGACTCATTGACTCCTTGCCAGGGGGCACATGAATTAAATATCCATATCTCATACAAGTCTAGAACATGAGAGAGGAAGAGGAGATACATTGATAGGAAGACAGTCTTTAACCCTAGAATTTCCTTTACTTTTAAGTTTTATTTTAGAGATTTACATATCATTGGTTTAGGGTAGCATTTTGCAATGAGTTCCTCCTGATTATTTAAACCATAGGACAAAAATAGAGACTTTAAATACATTATCTTGTCTACATGAAATGTATTCACAGTCAGAAAAACAGGGGAGGTGGAGAAGAGGCTCTTTGTTTTGTTTTGTTTTTTAATAATTTCCCTTAAGAAGCCAGTTGGCTTATCTTTGGCAAACTAAAGAGATTAAGCTAGTTCACAGAAGTTCTTGCCAACTGAGTGAGCTCTTGGGAGAAATGGCTGGGGTTGGATTATAAGTTTTTAAAGGCCGATATAAACAAATGACATTTACATGAAGTTAATAATAAACTGAAACCTTAAAAAATAAATCTCTAATGGATCCACCATTGGATCCAGCTATACTACTTCTGGGTATCTTTCTAAAGGGACTGAAATCAGAGAATTACAGTAATATATGCATATGCATGTTCATAGCAGCACAATTAATAATAGGCAAATTATGGAACCAACCTAGGTGTCCATCAACAGATGAATGGATTACAAAATTGTGGGATATACACACAATGGAATTCTACTCAGCAATAAATAATAACCAAATTATGTCATTTTCAGGAAAATGGATGGACCTGGAGAGCATTATGTTAAGTGAGATTAGCCAGTCACAGAAAGTGAAGGGTCATATGTTTTCTCTAATACACTGAAGCTAGGGAGTAATGGGGATACTAGAGGGGCTTCAGATAATGGAGGAGAAACTTCAGTGGAGCCAGGGAGGTGGTCTAAGGGAAGGGGAGGGGGAGAGGGGAGATGGATCAATGAAGGAATTACTTCCATATGTACATTATGTACATATGTGAGAATACCAGTGTCAATCCCAATACCCTGTATGGGGAAGGGGAGGAATTGGGAGGGAGCCAGGGGAAAGCCCACCAAGTGCTGTGTGCATGTATGTCACCATCACTATGAATTACATTATGAGGTGAGACTATAATGCACCAAAAAAGTATATATAAAAATAAATCTCTTCTATAATGTGTATGTGGAAGAGTTTTAAAAATCCCACTATTGAACTTTTACCACAAAAGTGTTTATTTTTATATAATCTTGAAACATTCCCTGTTCCATTCTCTTTATCCTTAGCATAACATATAAGGGGTGATGCTGCATCTGGTCTTCTGACTCTTGGGAACTTGAGACACGCCTGGAGATATAGCTAGCTGGTGAAACGGCCCCCTTGGCTTCAAGGCCTAGAGGACTTAACCACACCAATAACTATGCCCCACTGAGCTAGCAAATCCAGTTGAGTTAAGCCAGCTGTCCCAAGTCCTCCATCGAACAGGTTCTGATCATGGACTCATGTGGGTAATTCAGAATAAAGTCACTTGGGCAAAAATCCACTTAACAGAATTATAAACTAAGGGAACAGTTGGGCCAAGTTCCAATTACTGGTTGAAGTTAGTCTCAATCTTTTTGGTTTTGTGCTTAGTTGTTTTTTTTTAACAGTTTTCCCAAGAATCAATAAATGGGATGGCATCAAATTAAAGTTTCTGCACACCAAATGAAACTTAATCAAGAGTCTAAAGAGAGAGCACTCCTTTGATAGAGGACTGACACCTAGAATATATGAAGAACTCAAAAAACTAAAAAACTTAACACTACAAAAACAAATAACCAAATCAAAAATGGACAATTGAACTGAATAGACATTTCTCAAAAGAAGAAATACAATTGGCCAATAAATATATTTAGAAATATTTAATCTGACTAGCAATCAGAGAAATCCAAATCAGAACTACACTGAGATTCCCCCTAACTCCAGTTAGAATGACAATTACCAAGAATACAAACAATAACAAATGCTGGCAGAGATGTGGGGAAATAGGAACACTTATACACTGTTGGTGGAATTGTAAATTAGTATAACCACTATGAAGATCCATTTGGAGGTTCCTCAAAAAACTAAGAATGGAACTACCACATGACTCAGCTATACCACTCCTCAATATCTTTCCCAAAGTCAGAATACTATAGTGCTATATGCATACCCGTGTTTATAGCAGCATAGTCCACAATAGCCAAACAATGGAATCAACCCAAGTGTCAGACAATAGATGAGTGGACAAAAAAAATGTGTTATATACACAATGAAATTAACTCGGCCATAAAGAACAAAATTATATCATTTATAGGAAAATGAAGAATATTATGCTAAGTCAGATCAGTCAGTCTCAGAAAGTCAGGAGTAGTATGTTTTCTCTCACTTGTGGAAGCTAGAGAGAAAATAAGAAACATAAGGGACTTTTTTTAATACTTTTACTGGTGCATTATATCCTCACATCATAATGTAGTTCACAGTGAGAGGGACATGCATGCACACAATACTTGATGGGCTTTCCCCTGGCTCCCTCCCCACATCTCCCCCCGACCCATACAGGGTCTTGAGATTGACATTGGTATTCCCATGTATGTACATAATGTCAGTGGAAGTTATTCCTATAAGGGACTTTAAACAATGCAGAGAGCAATCCGTAGAGCAGTTGAAGACAGGCGAGAGAGAGAGAGAGAGAGAGAGAGAGAGAGAGAGAGAGAGAGAAGGGGGAGGATTGAAGAAGGAAACAGTTCAAATACTATGGCTCTGTGTGAAGGTATTCTACCAATCTCACTAATTCATGTGGGGAGGGAGGAAGGTAATAAGGGTGAGGTATGGAGGGAAATACACAAAGAGCTGTGTGCAAATATGTTTTTTAAACACATTGAACCTCACTATAATGTGTAATTGCAATGCACCAAAAAATAATTTAAAAGAAAGAAAAATGGTTTCAACTTTAGCTAAAAGGAGAAAAAATAAAAACCTGAGTAACTGTATATCAGTAATTATGGATCACATTAGAGCTTAGACACCAAAGGTTTGTTTGTGGTGGGGGAGGATTAGAGGCAGAATAATCTTATTGTGTTAACAGGCACTTCCCAGTACTCTCCAAAACTGCTGTTCTCATCCAGAGAGCCTGAGAAAATAGCCTCTCAATTAAGATTAATATCAGACTACATAGAGGATAGTGGTTTCATTGAATATTCAATTATAGGCCAAACTCCTCCTCTTTGGTTGGAAATGCCTTCTCAATCTCATAAAGATTTTGACATTAAGAGAGTAAAGGGCAGGAAGAAGTACAGACAAGGCCAGTTTATAAGAGGAGAATATAGAGGGTTCCTGTTGTCTTTGTGAAGTTGGAGAGAAAATCCAAGGAAAAGAACTGGAGGTTGGGTTTTAAAGTATTGTGTGTTTCAAGTTAAGTCACAAAAGATCTTATTTTAGTTGTCTGGGGGGAAAATCTAGTCCCTTGACTTTGGAACCATTCTAGAAATTCTTTTTCAGTTTTCTATATCCAGTTGTTTCTGTTTCAATTTTTAGGTAAAAAGTATATAAGATTAACCTTCTGAGCCACGATGTATATCTTTCTTTGCATGCCACACTTATCCATTATATTTACAGATATGTGATTATGATTTACTTAAACCATTTCATCGTGTGTTCTATTTTAATGTTTCACACATACACAACACCAGCAAGAGTAATTTTCTGTAACAAATTTATTCTGAGACTTCTAGTTCTTATTTTCTTTGCATTTCATCTCCAAATAAGTCAGCCACTCCTGAGTTTTCATTTTGCTGCAGCTAATATTGAACCTATTATCACTAGTAAAATATGAATACCCCTGACTGTGGATCTTTGACTCCTTCATTTATCTCCCTTGAATTTTAACTAGGATTCTACTTAGTCATGAATATCAACATAATCATTGGTTATGGCTAACATATGTTGAAAATCAACTGCCCTCCAGACATTGTGCTTATGGGATGAGGCAGTCTGCGATGGGCCCTGAGCATCTGTGCATGTTCTTGTTGTGTATGGCAAAAATATGAACGTCTGACTACCCTTCAGCCAGGCCATTTCTCAGGGTTGTGTTTTCAGCATGTAACCTTGAGGGATGAGGCAATATCTCCCTTTGGACAAAGGCCAGGCTTTTGTCCTTGCCATTTACTATAAAATGGTGACCCTTCAAGCTCAGTGGCACTTTTCTGTAACTCAACCCACTGTTGTGCAAACATCTATCATGGCCTCCTGTTGCCTCCATGGGGATTACAGGAACACAGAGAGCCAGTGTGGACGAGCATGAAGCTTTGGCCATGAGGAGTAGAGTCCCTTGTCTCTTTCCCTGGAGTCTTGTGTCTTCTGCCACCATCCGATGGCAAGTTAGCATGTTAGCTTCTTAGTGAAATTATAGACTCGGCCTACACAATTCCTGGTAGTTGTTTTTTACATTGATTACCACACTCAATCCTCAGAGCTCCTGTGAGCTCTCATCTTCCACTTTTCTGAAGTTACCATCACTCTACTGATCACACTTTCCTTCATTATGAAGTCTGGATCCCGTTGTCAGCTCCCTGTTAGCACCCACAACTCCATATGCCTCCCTTGCAACCCCACGGAGGTGGGCTAATCCCAGTCAAACTCATACACCTGTGCTGCTAAGAATATGCCCTCTGTCTGCAGCCACCGAGAATCACAACACACAACAGCCAGCATATGCCTCCTTTTGCTTGTCTCTGGGTAATTCTTCCTCCCATTCTCCAGATGCTAAAATTTCACTCTTTCCTCAAAGGCCCTTTTCTAAATTTTGGCTCCAGTATCTCATTTCATAGAAAGCATAGAAATTTCCAGGAAATAACTCTATCAACTCTCCTGCACAAAGACCCTTAAAGGTGTATCTATGAACATCTCCCCTGGACCTCCTTACCTAAAAACCGGTTTTTAATTCACATTCTTTCTCTCTCTCTCTCTCTCTCTCTCTCAAATTATACACAAATTCCTCCAGCCTATTAACATCCTTAACTTTCCCACTCTGAAAAAAATACCTGTTCTCAAGGCTCTTCCCCTCAGATCTCATCCCCCATTTGTCACCTCCTCACTGCCCACTTGCCCATCTCCCAACCCTCCCAACCATCACGCCATGGAGTGCTCTGAAGGAATTCAACAAGATCTCCTCACTGCCCAGTCCAGCGGATTTCTTTCTTCTCAGCACATCCAAGGTACAAGGACAAAGGAGGGAAAGGTTAGTAGAAGCAGGGAGGAGCAAGGTTGGGTTGCTCTGTCCTGGTTATGGGACACGGCCTGCTGGAGATAAACTTTCAGGGAGCAACAATGAGAATAAATACCCTGACCACATGCTCTTTCTACCCTCTCACCTGGTGTTGTTCCTCCACCTTGGCTACACCCAACTGCAAGCAGGGGAGCCCTGTACATGCATTTATACAAGTCAGCCTCCCCCACCAGAGCGAGCAGAGTGGAGAGGACAAGAGTTGACTGGGAGGGCAGAGGGATATATATATATATATATATATATATATATATGGCACAACCTGTCTTGTTTCTATATGTTACAATACCTTGAATTCTTTTGGCACAACACATTCTATGATCTTAGCCATATTTTTTTCCCAAAACGTTAGTAAACAACCTAAATCCTTATCTTTAGAGACAAGAAAAGAGAAGACAACATATGTGGCAATCAAAATATGGCATAGAACCTAAAATTACAGATGGAACAAATGGCTTTAATTTGTTTCAATTAGCAGGCAAAAGCACTAGTTAAATTTCTAAGATAATTTCAAACTACGTAACCATAATGTTATTCTTAACTGATCAGAAGATGTTAAGTGTTACGGTGTTAGGTGTCCACATTTGAAGAGGTTAGTGAAATAATAGGTTATAATAAATCACCTTCAAATAGGATTACTGGATAATTATTACCTAAGGAAGAGAAGGCAACCTATCTTTTTCAGTCTGGGGGTTTCAGATACTATTTTCATCATGTTCTTCTGTATCCTGTAATAGTTTATAGTGTCCCCATCACTGCTGTTTAATTTTTGTAGGAATAGATATTTATCTTAATGTGGTAGAGCCACATATTCCTTGAGCTCATGACTTCCCTTTGCTCTACTCTGTATTTAATCCTTTGAAAACCTCTTTTCTTTATACGCCATAGGCAGACATCACATATGAGAGTGGGAAGGACCTTGAAGTAATCTTCACACCAAAATTTTACCCACCAAAATTTTACAGGGGAAGCTAAGGTTCAGAGATGTCACAGAAATTACCCAAGACCAAGCGGCAGTTAAAGCAGCAGGAAAGATAAAACAAGAATCTGGTTTCACATAAACTTAACAGTAAGTCTTCTCTTATTGCTTACTACCCCTGAATTTGCAAGGAGCCACTAACATATGGGTAAAGCCCTCCCCTATATACTGCCCCACTGCCAAGGGGCTCCTTTAACAGGAAGCTGCTTGCAGAGGCCTGTGCTGCACAGTGCTGAGGATTCAGGCTCCTGAGCTGGAACTCAGTCTCCAACCCCAGCAGCTGTGGATGCTTTGACCACAGCTTGAGTAACAACACTCCACAGGCGGGATTCTGTTCTAAAGGTCAGCATCAGGGAAAGAGCTGTCCTCAGTGGCTAGAAGCAAGCCTTGGACTCCATCCATAAGTATATTCCATATGCCTCACTAGATGTTTGCACCCCCATGAATAGAGAGGGAATTTTTAATATTTTGACCAGTCCTCAAAATTGCATACCTTTAATTTCACCAATAAGAGCCAAATTCCTAACATTCAAACTATTAACTTGACATTAATGACCTAGATAAATCTTCACTTTTGAAATCCATGTTATTAGTCAAGCTTCTTGTGTTGACTGAGTTAAGGGTAAGAGAAGCACATCGTAGTTGCCTTTAGAAGATGGGCTTCCTGATTAGGACGCCAGCTTAGTACCTCAATCAGCGGCCAGTTGCAGCTGGGCTGTAGCTGAACCTAATCTAACACAGATGCATAAAGCCACACGCCTATATCTGTCTCAAGGATATTTACATACATTGTAATTAGACGATTTCTCACCCAAGAGCTCTTTATTCTTTCTCTCAGTTCCTGTTTGCTGCAGGGGTGTGAGCTGGCCTTAAGGCTTTCTTGCTGTTGACAAAGGTATATCCCTTCTTTCCTGCCCCACTGCCCCATATCTCCTTTTCTTGTCCATGGCTCTTCCCACACAGCCTGTTCTTTTTGCCTGAAGACTTTTTGCCTTACTCTTTCTTCTTGAAGTGCTTTATCCCTATCACCCTTCCTTCCTTCCTTCCTTCCTTCCTTCCTTCCTTCCTTCTTTCCTTCCTTCCCATTTTTTGTGTGTGTTTAACCCAGGGGCATTCTACCACTGAGCTACACCCCCATCCCTTTTTATTTTGAAACAGGGTCGTGCTAAGTTACTGTGCACTGGCCTCAATCCTGTGATCCTCCTATCTTAGCCTCCCAAACACTGGGATTACAGGCTTGCAGAACTGTGCCCCACACAGCTACCTATTTCTTATCCTGTGGTTTCTAACTGGAATGTCACCTTAGCAGAATGACCTTTCTAGTCTCTCCCACCTAAATCAGTTGACCTTCCTCCTCAGTTACTTCTTACAACATCACCCAGATTGTTTGCTACCTCACATTTTTCACAATCTGGAACTAGTTTATTGTTTTAATTATTTCTTGATTATTGTTTTGTTCTATTTTAAGGGCCAAGAGGTCAGGTATTATGTATGCCTTGTTTACCACCTCCTCGGTGACTAGGTGACTAGAGTAGCCCTTGTGCCTGGTGTGAGCTCCTTAAATATCTGCTGAAAGAACAGGCCTGGTCTCACCTATTGGGCAGGAAGCATGGACTCTATAATCTTTCCTCCTTATGTAACACTACTAAATCCTATTACTGACAACAGCCTGGGCGTTCCTATTTATTTCAGGTCATGAAGTCATTGGGGGTCTTCAAAAGATAAATAATCCTTCATACATCACTAAATCTTTCATCCTCCACCCCCCAAAAAATCCCTTCACTCTGTTTGCAAGAATAGGATTCTCAGCCTACCACTTTATGGACTGTGCAGGTCTTTTCCAGACGTTGCAGTTACCATGCTAGTTACAGATTAATTGAATCTGAACTTTACATTTATGTTTTGCTTTGTGAACGGGGCTTTAAACCCTTTAAATATTGTATGTAGTTATGCATTGCATAACACCTTTTCAGTCAGTGATGGTGGTCCATGCAGCAGAAAAATTCTTATCATCTAGTATTTATGTTGTACCTTTTCTATGTTTAAATATGTTAGGAGACACAAGTACTTACCACTGTGTTACAGTTGCCTACAGTATTCAGTGCTGTATAGATTTGTAGCCTAGGAGCAATAGGTTATACTGCATGGCCTACTTGTGTGGTAAGATATACCATCTAGGTTTTTGTAAGTACACTCTGATATTCACATAAGAACATTTCTCAGAACTTATCCCCTCTAGTCAAGGAATGCATGACTGTTCTGTTGTTTCGTTTTGCTAGTTGATTTAGTCTTAAGCATGCCCATAGAGGGCACTAGAGAGACCCTGTCAGGGAAAGGGTTTGCTTCCTGGTTCCTACTTTCCTACTCAGATTCACTACAGACAAGTCACCACACAGAATGTCTATTTATCCCAAGGCTGTAGGCAGGAGGCACTTAATAAATGTTTTAATGGAATAACAATGAATTCCTAGTCTTAAATTCTATCAGAATACAGCATCTCAATAGAACTGTCTTGTAAGCTTGACATTGTGCTCACTAAGTTTCTCCTAACTTGTCAAAATCTATTGACATTGTAGCAGAGAATTTGTGTTCCTGGATATTCTAAAAATAGTGCAACTTATAAATAGCTCCAAGAAGGACAGTTCACTAAAAGGAATCTATTGAGAGTCCCTATGCCTTAAGTCTTCAAACAGAAACTACAAAAGATCTTGGGATAAATCAAACTTAAAGCCCTTCATCACATATACCTGCATAAAATGGAATACTATTCAGTCTCAAAAAAAAAATGAAATTTGAGTACTTGGTACAACATGGATGAACCTTGGAAACCTTATACCAAGTCAAATAAGTCAGATACAAAAGGACATCTTTGAGGGGGCATTATTCAGCCTACCCTATCTGGAAAAGGCAAATTGTTGTTCTATCTTGATCTCTACACTCTCTCCACCTACTGGAAAGGACCCAGGATATTAAAATAGTGTTCTCATCAATAAATAGAAGGAAGTGGAGGTCCAGGTGCATTCAACACTGAAGATGTCAAGGCAGCTCTCAATACAAATAAGAATAATCAGGAAGGGTGGCTTCATTTTAAGGTCGACTTTCTCTTTCTACATAGAAATGTCCCTGCCTCTTTTCAGTTATTTTCCCAATTTAGAATAGCTCTTCCCCACTTCCCTCTAGTTTTTTGTATAAAGGGTCAGGAGGGTACCAAAAGTGCTTTCGGGGCAGTGGTTCACAGCCTTGGTTGTACATTGGAATCACGTGGAGGGACTTTTCAAAAATATCAATGCCCCTAAGTAAAATCAGGATATCTGGTGTTGGGGCTCACACGCCAATATTTTTAAGTACCACCCAGGTGATTCTAAAGTGTTATCAGGTTTGAGAACCTGTAGCATAAAGGAAGTAATGATTCCTCTTTCACAGGCTCACAAACTTCAAGCTCTTTGTCTTCTCTCTCCTCTCCCTATCTCTCCTTCTCCCTCTCTCTTTCTTTCCCTTCCTCTTCTTCTCTTTCGCTCTTCCCCAAATGATATTTTGCTTTGATCTGAGTATCTCTGTGAATCAGTAGCCTTGAAGGTTTAAGAATTTAGAGAGCTCAACTTGGGAGGGCTCTCATGATTATTTGGTACTTTCTTCTCCCTCGAATCATGTTAATACCTAATCCATTGAGACAAAAATTGACTCCATTTTGAACTCTTTCTTGCAAATAGAATATAAGTGAATAATAAAGTATCTTGAACAATTATTAATCAAGTAACTGCTGTAAGATTTTTTCTGCTGGGAGAATTTACTCTCAATATTTGAAGGATTGATTTGCTTCTAACCTCTCTCTGGGACAGTTCAGATAAGTTTATTAAAATCCCAGGGGACAGCTATTTAGTGAGGCCCTCCGCAACTAAGTGAGAACCTGTTTCAAAATAAAGGATAAAAAATAGGGCTGGCAGTGTAGCTCAGAGGTAGAATGTCCCTGGGTTCAATCTCCAGTACCGAAAAAAAAATCCCAGGGGAGTGTTTGGCCCTCTGTCTGTCCCCCACCTTTCCTCAATCAGAAGGCCTTGGGTTGAAGCCACAACCCTTCAGAGCCAACTTAGGTAAAACTGCTCATAGTAGTGCTAGCATTCAAATTATTACTTCAGCTTCCCTGTTAGCCCCTGGCTTCAACACCTCACCCACCTGCAGGTGACAGTGGCCTTAGTATTTCCTTCAAGTCCCCCCTTATTATGTCTAAACATGAAAGGCAAATGTTCTAGAGGAGCCCGGGGGTGGCCTGTGACCCCTGGCTCTGTTTGCTTACCAGCCAGAAAATTCCAGGCAGTTCACCAAACTATGAAATGGAGGTCATATGGGAACTATCTAATGTGGTGTCAGCAATACAATAGATGACCAATACATGTCAAGGGTAATAAAAGTTCTGAGCCCCCATTCAGTCAGAATTTATACCTCAGAGGAACCTCAGAAATACCTGTAACTTTGATGTTGCGTGTTGGGAATCGCCACAAAATTGAGAGTTTTTGAGAGCATGAATGCTTGATAATTCTCAAATTGCTCCTCCCACTCCCGCTACAGCCCACTGCATTCACTGTGCAGTGTCTGGTACATAGTAGGCACTCAATAAATATTTGTTGAATGAAACCTGTAAACGGGAGGGACTTCTTAACTCATTCTGAAGAAACACATTTCTGAAGAAGATGGGAATTATGGGAACATCACCTGCTGAGATTCTTGGCAAGGAAAAGTGAGGAAGCACTTCCAAGCTTCCGGACAGATCCTCTGGGAAAGACAAGAGGCCAGGAAAGGGCTGAGGCTGCTGGACAGGCTGGAGCCGGGTGGGATTGGAGAATGTTCCAAAGAGAGTTGTTTCTGACTCATCTAAGAACCTGCATGGACTGCCTCATAGAATCAAAGAATGAATGTCAGCATGAATGACTTAGAAACCACTCCGAAATCAGCCTTGGACCCCGAGAGGGTAGCAGTTGATATAAAATCAGATAAACAATAAAAGAGCTGGGACCAGGGTCCAACATGTAAATCCTTGTTTAATCAGTGTTTTTTTTTCCAAGACAATGCCAGGACTTGCAAAACGGTATTATGTGAGCAATTTTTTAAGGTACTTTTAATGTACTCAGAACAAGAAGCAATGAAAGGGATCGGCCACTCCTTAGTGCACAGGGTATATAATGTTGATAGGTAAGAGTCCCATTTCACATCATCCTTCTCTATCAAGAAAATTGATCTTCAGCATGATAAAAGGATAGTCCAAAATAGTTAGCAGGTAATTAACTTTTAAGATAAGTGACAAGATAGAGAGGCCTAATCAATCTAATTGAATTCAAGCCTCCAAAGACATTTTACTTCCCGCTACTGAAAGAACTTGCATCTGCTGTAACATTCTCCCTGGGGGCCAGTGTTGTTAACTGTTCAGGGAAGGGTTAACTAGCTGCCCGAAGTTAAGGATGACTACAAGGCCTGAGGGGTTTTCACATCCAAGCTCAGCATTTTCCACTCTACCATGTGTCTTTGGTCACAAGTAGGCTAGTTAATTCCTTAATAAAATCAGGGTTTTTTGAAGATTGTAAAAGAATAAAATGAAGCATTCAAACCATAGCTTCCCAACATGGGCAATCCAGCCCCCTCCCAAGGGAGTGCTGAAATAAAATATAGACACATAAAAGAATGCAAAAGTGTCACTGCACCTTTCTGTTAGTTTGCTTAAAGAAAGTAGATGGGGAGGGCGCTAAGAAGGTATTTGATGTTGTTTTTCCAAAAAGGAGGCAGTAAGCTAAATAAGTTTGTGAATCTCAGAAAAAACCAACACGATGAAATTTAACAGAGCAAGTGGAAAGTGCTGCATTTAGTACTGTTTTTCTTTTCTTTGGTACTAGAGATTGAACCCAGGGGCATTCTACCTCCGAGCTACACCCCCAGCCCTATTTCATTTTTATTTTAAAACAGGGTCTTGCTAGTTTGATGAGAGTCTCACTGATTGCTGAGTCTGTCCTTGAACCTGTGATCCTCCTATCTCAGCCTCTCAAGTATTGGGATTACAAGCATGTGCCACCATGCCTGGCTTAGCACTATTTTTCAGACCTGTATGAATACAAAATAGAAGAGACATGAATTAAGAATAATTCATGTTCAAAAGATTTAGTCATCTTGGTAGACTGTATGGTCATATTTTTGTGTGATACAGCGGCCAAAACAGCTAATGAAATCTGAGAAGCATTAATAAAGGCATATAGTCCAGAATGAAAGGCACATGAGGCTCCTGGACTCTTGTCAGTCAGACTTCATTTGCAGTAGTCTGCTCAGCTCTGCAGGTGCCCAGGGAAGGATAAATGAGACAATGCATTATCTAGAAGCCATGTCCTGTGAGCTTAAAGGACTTGCGAATGTTCACTTAGAACAGAAGGCTGTTTCGTTTTAGTGACTAAACCGTGGAGGAGGCAGTCATTTTTCTATGTCACTTTATAGGGTTAATTAGTAAACAAAGGTAAACTTTCATCGACTGGCATTGATTGAATACCCATCATGTTCTCCTTTGTGGTGCTAGATGCTTTATGTTATTAAAACCTTTCAGTCACACATGGACATGGGGGGTGGGGGGGTAGTTTCCAGGCACTGCAAGTCAGATCTCCAGCTCAGCCCTGTTCATATAAGCAGTGCCACCCCTCTCTGCTTCTATGACTTGGGAATGCCATTCCCCACCCCCCACCAGCCTCCCTCCTTAGAGGCAGGTGTCCTGGGGCAGCAAAGGCCACCGCGCTTTTGCGACATGGGTTTCCAGCACAATTTCAAGGCTCCAAATCCCTACTGGACAGCTGACTGTGAGTGAGGGCTAACTAGTCCACATATTTCCAAGCCACTATTTCCCAGCCAGTCTCGAACGCTGGGAAGGAGGCATGTGTCTGGGAAGGAAGTAGGTGTGGTAGGGAGCCTCGGAGTTCTTTGAGCTGATTGAATATGTGACGGGGTGGGAATGAGCCAGGGCATACTCGGAATCCATTTCTCGACCAGTTGCACCCGTTCCCTTCACATGTACCTGTAGCCTTAGAGTCAACCAAATGCTGAAGACTTTCACCATAAGGAATGCTCTGGCCAAAGAGCAGTGTATCAGCCAAGGTCCTGTCCAGGCATGAACCACAATTCAGCTCAGGATTCTGATGAAGAGACTTCCTCTAGTAAAGGGACCACTGCAGAGGTGTGAGCCGGAGCTCAGCAAAGGGGCCTCAGGGTACCAGGCACCTTCCAAGTTCAAGGCCTGGACTCGCCGTCTCCCCACCTGCTGCCCTATTCCACTTGCCATGTATACAGCTCCTTCAACTCGCTCAGGTCTTCTTGGTGGTACCAGCTTGTCAGTGAGTGGTGTGACTGTTCCTCCTCAGCACTCCCTCCTGGCCCAACCAACTTCCTTACATCACTTAACAGCATCTGATATTTGTATATTCCATTGCGCCATCTGCTCCTACCCACTAGAACGTGAGCAGAGTTTTGTCTATTCTGGTCATTACTATGATCCCAGTACCTAGAACACTGCCTAGCCCAAAGAAGATGCTCAGTAAATATATGTTGAATGGATGAATGAAGACTACGTGGAATTATTAGAACACACAGAGAGAACTGCCTGGGAGTGACGGCTAACCCAGCTTTCCTACTTCAATTCGCTGATCACTCCTTTGGGCAAAGGCTTCTTCAATGCAAAGCATTGTCATTGGGCCACAAGAGGGTGGTGTTGATCAGGTTTTTATTTTGTAGGAGCCGTGTTCTGAGATCATTCCCTGTCCTCCTCCCTCTAGACCTGGGAAAGAAAACCTGACACAGGGCCATGACTGAGCCAAAGCAAACGTGTGGTGTGTCTCTTCTACCCCAAAGTGATCCAAGTGAAATTCGGTTAAAAATTTGTATTAAGAATGGTCTCAAAATTTGTATTAAGAATGGTCTCAAACCGGGCATGGTGGCTGACACCTGGAATCCCAGTACCTGGTTAGGCCGAGACAGGAAGATCGAAGGTTTTAGGCCAGCCTCGTCAACTTTGTGAGACCCTGTTTCAAGTAGAAATAATTAAAAAAAAAAAGGCTTGGGGGGTGGGTGTAGCTCAGGGTAGATTGCCTCTGGGTTCAATCCCCATCCCCAGTACAAATAAATAAATAAATTTAGGGTCTCAAGCCAGGCATGGTGGCACAGGCCTATAATCCCGGTACTTGAGAGGCTGAGACAGGAGGATCGCAGGATTGCCAGCCTCAATTTAGTGAGAACCTCAGAAACTTAGCAAGATGCTGTTTCAAAATATTTTAAACAATAGAGCTCAGGTTGTACCTTAGAGGTAGAATGCCCCTGTGTTCAATCCCCAGTGCCAAAAAAAAAGAGAGAGAAAAGGTCACTAGAAAGCAAGAGCATGAGGAATGTGTAGAAGAAAGCAGCTGACAAAGAAAGGGGCCTCCACCACCCCTGCTCCCATAGTCGTGTAGACCCCACTGGCTGGCCAGACGGCCTTTGGTTTTGTGCCGCATCCCTTGCCTCCCTTCCTTCTGCACCATCGATGCCCTGGCAGCTGCCCTGAAAAAGTGTGAGCTCTCACAATACAGGATCCAGGCTCCTGGTTCGAATTGTCACCCCAGATGCTCTGGAAAAGAAAGAAAAACTATCCAAGGAATCAGCCAGCCTTTTACTAAGTCCTATTTTGCAAAGATGCTATGCAGCTGGGCGTGATGGCCCATGCCTATAATCCCAGTACGTGGGAGGATGAGACAGGAGGATTGCAAGTTCAAGACCAGAGAGTGGTAACTTAGTAAGACCCTGTTTCAAAATATAGAATAGAGCCAGGAGTATAGCTCGGAGGTAGAATGCCTCTGGGTTCAATCCCCAGTACAAAGGAAAAAACAAAAACAAAAAAGACACCATGCTAAGGAGCTAGATGGGATAACACAGAAATAAAGGTGACAAGAGCCCCAAGGTCCAGGCACCCAGTTATGACACCATAGGGCAGAGTGGATAGGACAGTCAGGGAGGCTCAAAGAAGCTGCTGGGAGCATTCAGAAGGAGGCCAGGGCAGCTCTTCCCAGTTGGGAGGGATCGGAGGAGACCTGTGAAGGTGACAAGGTTTGAATTAGAATTTGAATGATGGCTAGATGCAATTTTTTGTTTGGCTCTATCTAATGCACTTTCGGATTCCACAGTCGTTTTTATTCTCACTTGAATTTTAGAGTAACTTTTTTCTCATTTGAGAATGAATAACTACCTCATGTGCATGATGAAGGTCAGATTTTCAGTACACCCCACTTCTATAAGACATAAAATAAAAAGAGCTCTAGGGAGATAATGTGTTACTATGAACTGCATTATGATGTGAGACTATAATGTACCAATGAAAAATTAAAAAAAAAACAGTAGAAAGGATCACTATTTAGAAAGGATCCTTATATCCACCCTAGTGGTTCCTCAATTGACGGCCCTTCAGGTATGCACCAAAGAAACTATAGAATATAACAAATGAACACGGTTATTTTTCTTTTATTTAAAAAATATGAAGCAGAGAATGAAAGCCCTGGGGAGTTTTTATTATCTCATCAAGTTCAGCTCTTTTCAACAGCACAAAGTGGGAGCTGTGAGTGCACAGCAAGGCCCCAAGACTCTCAAAACCAACACAGTAGACTCAGCAAACATAGTCTTTATTTGAAAGAGAGACGCTCTAGAGGGAGAGCAAGGGAAGGATGAAAAGATCAGATGTCAAGTAGCAGCTCTGAGCCAAAGGCTTCCACTTCCTTCCTGGTCCTCACCCCCAATATGGGGTCATAGCCATGGCCCCTCCTCTCGGTGCAGTGTGAGGCCCCCAGGTCACCCCAGATTAGTGCGGTAGAACTTCTTCCACTTCTAGAGTGAGGGAGGGGAATAAGATGTCCCTCAGCCTCTTCAAGTTGCTCCTGCTCATCAGCATGGGCAGGACATCCACAAGAAGGTCTGGGTTTATATACTGCAGGTGGAAAAGCACATAACCCAGCAGCCTAATGAAGATCATGACCATGAAGACAAGGCATCTGCAATAACTGCAAGGAGACATCCATCATTAACACAGGGGAAGGGGACAGCCCAAGGTCAAATAGGGGGAGGGGAATCTCATACTTTTAAATGACTGGTGAATTGGCATCAAAACTGATGGTGGAGAAGTAGGGAACAGGGATGCAGAGGGAGAGGTAGGGGACAGGTGAATGCAGAAAAAAAAGGGATGTGGTGGTCAGGAATTGAACACGGCCCCCTCGACATTTAAGGCTATGTTGGGGATTATCAGAAAAAAGCTCAGTGTTGTCACACTTGTGAGCCTCGTTGCCCTTAGCGCTCTTCAGGTCTCCCATAGAAAGCAGTTTGAGTGTTATGTAAGATTTATCCATTCCTTACATCTGCATCCAGGCAAAATGATGAGGATTGCCTTTTTCTAAATGTAAAGTGCCAAAAGAAACCAACTCAAGCAATAAAATGTGTGTGTGTGTGTGTGTGTGTGTGTGTGTTTTCTTGTGTGCATCCATGAAAATTCTACCCTGGCAACTAGTCTAAGACCGTTAAGTCTTTGCCTGTGTTGAAATGACATAAGCTGAAGTATTTCATGAAAGTACCACGTAAAGCACTTCAGGGTCAGTCTGCTTATTTCAAAAATCAAGAAAAGGCATGGAGACTTCAAGTGTTTTTTTTTCCCCTATTATTTCTCAACCTGTAGTAAAAGGATTGAGAAAACTAATGCTTCCTGAACTTTCTTTCCAAGAGAGTGTAGCAGAGGTTACCAGGTTCAGGAAATGAAAAGTAGAGAGGGACCCTACTGAGGATCATAAGAATGCAAATTAGAAGTGAATTACAGCCGCCACCCAGAACTTCTCTGAAATAGCCTCTAATTCCTCCAGATATTTTTAACTCTGGTGTTATAACTAACACCACTAACTCTAGTGTTATAACTAACAACACTATAGTTCTGTGTTGAGAAAGGAAGGAAAGGTCAGGAGAAATCTGGGGCTGCCTGATATTTTCTGTTTGATGGTTGTGTTTATCTCTATTCCTTTGGCCCTTATCAGGTCACCTGCAAAGTGAATGTGGCTTGGATTAAGTCAAAACTAAGATTCTGCCACTTACCTGAACCAAAAGATCCTCTTCTGCTTCTTTGTGATGCTCTTCTCCTGTGGGAAGCAATAAAAACCAAAGCTCTGGCTGTCCAGGTGCTCACAGAAAGGCAGCGTAGTAGGGTGGCTAAGAGCAGGAACCCTAGGGTCAGGGTAGATCCTGGTTCTGCTATTTCCTAGCTGCCATGTGGGGGAGGAAGTCACTGAGTCTCATTTCCTAACTCCAGGGTTATTGAAAAGAAGAGAAGAGAGAGAATACAGGAGAGGAAAGAGATAAAGAAAACCCTAATTTTGGGCCGGGCGTGGTGGCGCACGCTTGTAATCCCAGTACTTTGGGAGGCGGAGACCGGAGGATCCGGGTTCGCAGCCAGCCTCAGCTTGCGCATGTGTGTACACGCGCGCGCGTGCGAGCGTTCTCTCTCTCTCTCCCTCCCTGTCTCTCTCTCTCTCTCTCTTTCCCTGTCTCTCTCTCTCTCTCTCTCTAGCTAGTGAGGCCCTCCGCAACTTCGTGAGACCCGATTTCAAAATAAAGTATAAAAAGTAGGGCCGGGGGCGTAGCACGGAGGTAGAACGCCCCTGCGTTCAATCCCTGGTACCGCAAAAAAAAAAAAAGAAAAAGAAAACCCTAATTTTGGACAGAAAGACTTACCATGTTGCTTTGGATGGTCTCCACCAGAATGGACCCAGGCTTCACTATTTGGGAAGAGTTATTCTGGGCTTTGGATCTGGGTGGAAAAGAAAAGAACAGAGCCAAAAATTATCTGACATAATCTTAGAGGGCCGATGAAAGGTGCTTTTCTAAGTCACACAATGTGTATAATTTATTTTCTAATTCTTAATAACATTCTCAATGCTCAACATTCACAATTCATAATTGCTCAGCATACAGAGAAATACAAAAGTATGCTCCATTCTCAAGAGAAAGAGTCTTTGACGACTAAGCCTGATGTTGGATGCAAAGTCCATCCCTTGGTGATAGCTTAGGTGTCAATTCAGCTCTTACATCCTCAGGTGGGCTGCTCAGACTGCCCTGAGCATACATGGGTTGAAGGTCAGCTAGAATCTGGGCAGAGTTTAGGTTCAGAATTTGAAACTCCCCATGTCTTCTCTCTACTTTCTTTCCAGCATCTTTGGCTGCCCCAAACTCTATCCTCTGTTGTTTAGCCCAGAAAAACTGAAGGCTTTCTCTTCATATTTCAGCTGCCCCACACATATCAAGTTTGGCCTGCTGTTAGGTCAGAAGCTATAAAAATATGGAAATAACCTCCTGTCATTTGCTTCTTCTAAATACCACTTCCTGTCTCAAATCTGCCAGCTTTTATTCACCATCTAATTCCTTCTGATCACAATTTGTTCCTTTGTTTTATTGCCTAGAGTTTGGAGCTATTTTCTCCTAGAAGGTCAAATCCAGTAAAAGCTTACCCAGCGTTTTCATGGGAATTTCTCTTTATAATGATTGAATAAAGGGGAAAAAGGAGAAGTGGCACAGACTCCTGGTTCTTGCCATGGTGAAGTAGCTTGTGTCAGACTAGCCCACTCCCAAAGGCAACTATAAAAACTGGACAAAACACACAGCAGTTGTTTGCATGCCTTGGAGACTGCAGCCAGAAGTCAAAGGGATCCGATCCCTGAGTGAGTGAAAGCACTCTGACATGAGCTCCTCATCCATCCCCAGCTTTCCCCCAAGGATATTTGCCAATTTGTGGTGCAGGGGAGTGGAGTCCAAGGTGGGAGAGGCAGCATCAATTGGCTGAAAAGACAGAGGGTGAAGTTCAAGACAACCAAAGCATCTATGACTTGAAGGAAAATTCCAAGGGAAGAGGGAACCACGGAGAAGTTTCTTCTCAATGTGGTACCTGGTTCCTAAGCTGTACACCTGCAGCTCAAGATTCCCCAAATCTCAGGACGCAGAAGGTGCTAAAGAGTTGATCAAAGATTGGAGTAGCAATGCAGTGTTGGGGAGCAAAAGTTGGAGTTCGAGACTTATTAAACATCAAAGACGCTGGTGCATGTGCAAGGGGGAAAAGCCATGATCCTTTTAATAGATACCAGAAAAGCATTTAACAAAATTTAATATCTGCTATGATAAAAACACTCACAAACTCGAAATAAAAAAGTAAGTGTCTTAATCTAATAAAAGGAGTCTCCAAAAAAGCCACACACAGTATATACTTACTGGCAACATATCAACACTTTACTCCTAAGTTCAGTAAAAACGATGTCCCTTGAGTTTACATTATCATAGCTAATGCATTTGACAAGAAAAAGCAATAAAAACGAATAAAGATTGAAAAGGGTAAAATACAGTAGTCATGATTCATAGATGAAAATCTAAAATAACCTACAAAGTATTAGAATAAATAGTTTCAAAAATATCAAATACCTAGGCATAAATTTGGTGAAAGATGTCCAAGAATACTACACAGAAAATAACAATATATTATTGTGAGAAATCAAAGATCTAAATAAATGGGGGGCTAAAGATGTTCATGTCTTGGAAAACCATTATTTATGTGTTAATTTTCCTCCAAGTTTATATATTCCGTGTAATTCCAATCAAAATATCAGGAAAGTGTTTTTGGTAGAAATTGAAAAACTGATTTTAAAATTTATATTCAAATTCTAATGGCCAAGAATAGCCAACTTAATCTTAAAAGTTGCAGAACTTGAGCTACCATATATCAAGGCTAAGTAGGAAACAACAATAATTAAAATAGTAGAGTACTGACAAAAGGATAGAGCTATAGACTAATGGCACAGAATAAAAAATTCCAAAACAGACTTATTATATACATGAAGTTACCCAATTTATAAAATAACTGACCACTATAAATATCCTCAATAAATGGTGCCAGAGCAATTACGCACAGAAAATAATAAATTCCAGGTGAATATAAGTGTAAAAGGTAAAACAGTGAAGTAAATAAACCTGGGGGAATCATAGGAGAGTAGTTTTATGGCCTAAAGAAAGCACTAAGCAAAAATGAAAGGTTTGGTCAGGCACGGTGGTACACGACTGGGAGGCTAAGGCAAGAGGATTGTGGGTTCAAGACCAGCCTTAGCAACTTAGTGAGATTCGCAGCAACCTAGTGAGACCCTGTTTCAAAACAAAAAATAGACAGGGCCGGGGGTATATCTCGGAGGTAAAATTCTTTTGAATTCAACCCCTAGTAACTAATACACACACACACACACACACACACACACACACACACACACACACAAAAGGGTTGATAGACTTTATGGCTTAAATTTCCTTAAAATTAAGAACTAATGTTTATCAAAAATGCCATAAGAAATTTAAAAAAGGAAAGCCATGGAATAGACTGTAGTAAAGCCGGGAGTGGTTTATAATCCCAGTACTTGGGAGGTTGAGACCGGAGGATTCGGGTTCGTGGCCAGCCTCAGCTACTTAGTGAGGCCCTCCACAACTTAGCAAGACTCTGTTTCAAAATAAAGAATTAAAAAAGAAAAAGGGCTAGGGTGTATCTCGGAGGTAAAATGCCCCTGGGTTCAATCCCCAGTACTGCAAAAAAAAAACAACAAAAAAAGAAAGAATAGACTGTAGTACACATATTTGACAAAGAACCTTAAGAAAAAAATATAAGGAATACCTACAAATCAATAATAAAAAAAAAGCTGACAATCTCCCAAATGCAAGCAAAAGGCATGTCATATAATAGGATATTTAAATTTCCAAAAACACATTTGGAAAGCTATATAATATCATTAGCAATCATTAATAAAATGTATTATTAAAACCAAAATTATATACCTCTATATTTTCCTGCCAGAATGGCTAGAATTAAGAGATTGTAAATACTAAGTGAAAGTGAGGGTGTAGAGTAATTAGAACTCTTGTATAGTTCTTATGGGAGGGATATTAATACAGCCACTGTGGAATCATTTGTATAGCTAGTAAACCAAATATATATAAATATATATAAATATATTTGGTTTACATATATATATTTATAAATATGTAAAAAATATATATTAAAATATATATATTTATAAATATATATATACACTCCAAAGTTATATATATGTATATATATATATACATATATATGTATGTGTGTATATATACATGTGTATATATATACATATACATATACATACATATATATACATATATATGTGTTGGAGGCCATTCACACATATACATATACATATATAGAGAGAGATATATATAGATATATATCTCCAAGAGAAAGGAGTGGATTTTTCTGGATTTGTCTACCAAAAGACAAGCACAAAAATGTTTATAGCTGTTTTAATGTACCCAAACCTGAAATAATCAACATGCTCATCAACAGTAGAATAGATCAATTGTCCCATAGCCATACGATGGAATACTATACAACCATAAAAAGCAAATGACATACAGCAGCATGGGTAAATCTCAGTCAAAGCCAAACACCACAGAGACTCTATACTGAATTTTTTAAAAAGTTCAAGGACAGATCTAAAAATAATAAAAGTTTAGTGGTCGTCTTTTCAAGGAGTTTTGACTGGGAGGAGGGTCTAAGGGGGACTTCTGTGGTACTCAAAATGGTCTATATCTTGATCTGAGTGGTATTAGCATGTACATGTACATGAATGAAAATTCACAAAGCTATATACATAAGATTTGTGTGGTCTCTGTATATTATTTAATACATAATTTAAAAGCATAAACAAACAAAAAGAGGGTGACACATCCTGAGACAAGGGTATGATTGGGGCCTCTGGTCTGTCTGGGGAGTCCACTGTGTCACTGTGTGCTGGGAAAGGGGACACTCAAATGGAGAGTGCGGATGGTTTTTCAGTCTAGAAAGCGGAGCAGAGGCTGCCAGGGTTGCTGGAGGTCATTCACACAGTGACACTGACTGCTCTGAGAAGTGCACATGCTTCTCTCCAGGGATCACCCAGGACTGTCACTTCAGCCCAGCATTTTTCCAAACTTACATTTCGTTTTCAAGCAGTAGCATCTCTTTTTCCTCTTCCATCTTCCTCAGAATTTCCTGGTATTTCTTCCCACGGAAGGGAATGTCATAAACGAGAATTTTATATTTTATTTCAATGGAATTGATAAAAAAAACATTCTGCTAAGACGAACTCCTAATATTCTATACAGTGCATGTGAGGGAGTGCTCAAGGTAGGAAGGTATTCTAATAAAAAATTAGTAATCTGGGGGTGGTGGCACATGCCTGTAATCCTAGTACTAAGGAGGCTGTGACTGGAGGATCACAGGTTAAAGGCCAGCCTCAGCAACTTAGAGAGATTTCAATAATTTAGTGAGACCATTTCAAAATACACACAAAAAAATAAAAAGGGCTGGGGGTGTAGCTTGGGATAGAATGCCCCTGGGTTCAATCCTCACTAACACACACACACACACACACACACACACACACACACACACACATGAGCTATTAGTTCAGGATGGATCTACATGGACAAAAGGAGTTCTCACCCTGGACCCTGCGTATATTCAAATCTGAGATCTGACATACACTACTGTGCTCCCCGGAGTATGTCACCTAGCTCACGAAACCTCAGCAATCGTCTTTATCATAACAGTATCGGCCTCACTGAGTTATTGAACAAATTGATTGAGAAAAGTACTATCTGATGAGTGTTTAGCGTGGGGACTGGCACAGGATAAATCTTTAACATACATCTGGTTCTTTGTTGCTGTTGTTGTATTAAAGCCCTCTGTCCCAGTGGCAGATCCAGGCCTAATGAGAAACCAAGGGTCTCATGACTTTGGGGGGAAGCTCTGCCTCTACTCTGGCTTTCCCTGCAGGCTTTGTACCTTTATGTAGTGGGCCTGGTCCTCACAGAGCTGATACACAGATTCGTAGTCACTCTCTATCTAGAAAGAAATTTAACAAACCTCATGAGTTAAATCAGAACCAAGCTGAAGCTGCTCCCTGCAACCTACCTGGTACATTGGACATTGGGCTGGTTACCTAGCAACTCCTTACTGGAAAGGAAAGCAACCACTTCACAAAGAGATGAGCTCACCGTTCACACACACGGTCTAATTTTGAGCAAAGGAAATTGCCCAGATGGTCATATGCCTCTCTGGCGAAACAACATGGGATGTTATAGTGTACTTGGGTTTGGGATTCAACATGAGTATTTGGGATAGAGGAGTGTTTAAGAAATGTTAAGAGCAGTACTTGTAATAGAAGCTTTCTTTCTCTTCTCCTGCATGTGAATCATAAATTCATATATAGGATGTTCTTGCTCCTCCCACTCCCGTGCCTCAGAGTAGTTCTGTTCTTAAGACCTCCAGGGTCCCCTCCCTTTCTATCCTGGGTAGACTCTCAGTGGAAGCCACAGTGCCTCACCTTAGCCATCATCTTGTCTTGCTGTGCACAGGACTCTGTTGACTTTTGCAGCCTCACCTGGGGAAGGCAATGGGTGACAGCACAAAGTTAGCAGCGTTCTTTTGTTTGAGGCAACTGTGTAATGATCACCCTCTCCAGACCAGCAGAAAGCGTGACAGTAATGACTACCATGTGTTGAGGACATATGGCACTAATCTAGGGTGGGCATGATTATTACCCCTATTTCACAGATGAGGAGACAAAGGCACAGTGGAGTTAACCACATAACTTGCTTAAGTCTCACAATGGCAGAGCTGACAAACCTCAGCAGGCCGACTCCCCAGCATGCCTACCCATCCTCTTTCCTCCCGTCCCAGGGAGAAAAGCTCACCAGCCCTTTTTTCTCCCTCATTCTATAGAGTGCACAGCATGCCTTCTGAACCACACTGGGAGCAAAAGAGAAACCGCGCTCCTCTTTTGTAGAGATAAGCATAGGACAGTGGGGCTCTTGCACTGGGTGCTCAGCCAAATTGCCACATTCACCACATAAATCTGCAGAGAGCTTCCCAGTAGCTGTTTTGCCCCCCCCCCCACTGGGGAGTCCAATCAGTTCATTCTTTCATTCAACAAATATTAATTCCACATCTACTATGCGCCAGGTTCTACTCCAGACACTGTGGTATAGAAACATTTTTGAAACAGCACAGTTTCAAAAATCCGTGTTCTCAATTGGTTTAACCTCTAGTAGAGGAAAGAGATAATAAGATAAAATTTAAAAATAATGTCACTCTCACTATGCACTACATTATGATGTGAGACTACAATGCACCCATAAAAGTATTCAGTGTGCATGTATGTCACTATCGCTATAAACTACATTATGATGTGAGACTATAGTGCACCAATAAAAGTATAAAATAAAAAAATAAACTTTAAAAAAGAAAAAAATAAAAATAAAACTTACTTGGCCTGCAAGTTATAGCTTGGAAAATCAGATAAGACCATTGATATATCCTTGGATAATTGTGGATGCCAGCATTTCTTCCTACTTGAATACCTGTATCTGTGTGTCGTCATTTAGATTACAAACTTTAAACATTTTTAATGAATTTTTATTGGTGCATTATAATTATGCATAGTGCTGGATTTATAGTGATATATTTATATATGTATAATTTATTCTGTTTCCTTCCTGTAGCTTCCCTTTTTCTCCCCTCCTCCCACGCCAATCCCCTTCCACTACTCTATTCTGATCTCTGTTGTCTTCACGAGGCCCTCTTCTTTCTCTTTTTCTCTCTAGCTTCCACATATGAAAGAAAACATGTGACCCTTTACTTTCTGATCTGGCTTATCTCACTTCGCACGTAGATCATAAATTTCTTGAGAGCAAGCCCCAAACGGGCATTCGGAACATGTGTTTTATTGATTGATGGATGATGATGGCACTACAGCTATCTCTGCTACTAGTGTGACTAGTAATGTTAGAAATGCCCTGGGATGTTATAAAGGCCATGGGATTAAGCAGAGGGAAAGAGAGACCTTGGCTCACCTCTGATGAGCACACAGACATTCTCAGCACCTTGCCTAGAAGAGTCCGCGAAAGCATTTCCTCCCAGAACCTAAAATTGACACATCTCCCAGAAAATCTCTAGTTTGCTGTTCTACTCACCTTCAGTTCTGCTAAAATCTGCTTTAGGGTACCTTTATCATGGCCAACATTCTTAAATCCCCTTGAGACCTGAAATACCATTCCAAAACCCATGAAGTTAGTAAGGGAACACAAACATGAAAACTTGGGATAGTGGCAGACTCGGGTTCCGGGCTGCAGAATGGTGGTTTCTCACCCAGGTCCTGATACAAGCTTGGTGGAAAAGTGTCTCCTTGTCCCTATGGAAGCTGCCTGGCCCATGCGAGCTGGACAGCCCTTTCTGTTCCTATAGTCCAGGGAAGCTACAGCACGATAAGGGGAGGAGAATGAGAGAGGGAAGAGAGAATGGCACAGAGTGGTTGGGGAAGGAGGGACAAACATTTTCTTGCTTTAGTTCTTTAGTCTTCTTACCACATTCTGGAACTTCCAGAGGACAAATGCGAGCATTAGTCAGAGTCTGTTGAGCAATTTGGAAGGTGATGGGGAGGAGGGGGCCAGAGCACACAGATTTTGCTTGTTGCTCCTTCTTGTCTTTCTGACTTGTGACTTCAGGAAGACAACCATATTGGGATTGCTAAGAAAGGAGGCTTGTTTCAAGGGTGGACTTGGCAGTTAGTGGACATAGGCATTTCCTTGTTCTGAGTGTGCACAGGACCCTGCTCTTTTGTTCTAGCCCAACCCACCAGCCTTCCCCTTGTAAAGTTGATGTTCTAGGCATCTGGGGGCCCTCACAACCCAGGGCCCCCCCTTACCTTCTTCTGAAGCTCCAGCACATTCCTGTTTAGGATCTCGTTCTTTTTTTCCTGTGGGAAGAAGGAAGGAAAGGAGACAAATGTGCTCTGCTCTCCCACTACCCCCTCTTACTAGTCCGCCTGGCTAATATCTGAGGAAAAGCACTCTCTGGCCCTCACAGCTGATCTGAGTGAGAACCAGGCCTCAGCCTCCTGCTGGGCATTTCATTCCCAGAGCGCTCCCTTAAACAGCTGCAATTACTGCATATGCAGAAGCAGTGAGCTGAGCCTGCAATGGTCCCCTGGGGAGAGAGAGTGGACGAATGGTTGCAAAAGGTATCCGTGGTCCTTTTCTAGAAGGTTGCTCACCAGCTTTGCTGTCTCTAGTTTCAGGTCTCGCAGGGCATCCTCCTTCTCAGATGTAATCTCGTTCACTTCCTCCTCCTCTTTGGCTCTTTCTACTGAGAGGGCGATATCTCTTTCCAGACTGCAAAATATAAAATCACCCGGGTGTGGCTCAGTCCTAAGGAAACTAGTAAGGCCCCAGCTTGAGCAGCTGCTGCCAACGTCACAGGGAGCCCGAGGAACTATTGTGATGGTAATAAAAAGTCAACCTAATGTGAAAATTTAATGCAAAAATCCATACGTAAAGGTTTTTTGAGAGCACCGCTGTTCATGTTTCAGGATTCAAATAAGTGCTGAGATTTTCCACCAAGGAAGTGAACCTTCCTCCCACCTTCTCTCTATCCCCAGGGACATGCAGAGAAGCCCTTCCTTCACCAGTTGCAAAGCCCGACCTTTGAATAGCTTCTTCTTTCTCCCGAATTTTTCTAAGAAGAACCTGATTTGCCTCGTCCAGTCTCTGCAGGTCCTTTTCAAGGTCTGCATTCAAACAGTCAAGGTTCTGTTTTGTGATTTCTAAGTTTGGTATTTCCATCATCTCGTGCCTACAGGAAAATCATAGTGATTACTAAACTCAGGACAGAAAAACATAAAGTCCCAAGAAGACTCTCCCCTGGAATTTTATTCATTCCCCATTTGCTGTTGTCAGTGAACCTAACAGTTCTACTTTCTCTCCCATGATAAATTGATTTTCTGTAGTGTTTTGCATAAAGTAAACTCCTGGAGTTGAATCACATTTTGAGTTTAAATATTACAAGTGAAACCCCCTAAAACACAAATATTTTATGGAGCAAAAGAGTTTTTCATATAAATAATTCTACTCCAACTTATTTACCAAACTATTATATGGAGTATGTGGAATCCAAGCTATACCTGTAAAGCATTTAAAGATCTACAAGGGAGAGGAATTTCTTCAGTCTCCTTTTGTTACAAACTTGAATATCTTCTAACCCAGTCAGGCAGGAGCCTAGGCTAGGTAGAGGGCAAGGATGGGGATGGATCTTTTCCCCAAACAAAAGCAATTTACTGTGTGAGACATTAACTATCTCCGAAAACCCTAGCATTCTAGTCTCATGAAGTACAGAGAACTGAAACCAAAATTACTTCTTCCTAAGAAACCTCCCCAAGCTTGAGGAGATACTGTCCCACTTAGCTGAGGTCTTTTCTTGCTGGAGACCCTTCCCTTAGTAGAGTAGTTCCTCTCCTGAACTCCTCTATTGTTTTCATTACTTACACATCATCCAATGGATTCTGTCCAACTTCTTCCATTGCAGGGTTCCTAAAATATTAATACAAACATCCATTATGGAAATGAAGGCCTATCATCCTACATAGTGATTGACCCAAGAGAGACCATACATTGTGGTCAGGCAAGACAGAGCCAAGAAGAAACCAAAGCCTTCTCTACTCTCTCTTTCCAGGATCAATTAAAATATTTGGTGTGAACTAAATTTCAGTAAACCAGATCATAGTTAAATTTACAATTCCATCAATGGATCTTACTGGAATAACATAAGTCTTTTTTTCTCTCAACAATTTTCATCCTTTGGCCACTTTTTCCTTGCCTGCATTTGTCCTGTTGGGTAAAGTGTTAAGGGTACTTATGTACGTCTATTGATAAATCAACTGAGAGTTTATTTCTAGCTGAAACTTTCAGGAAAACTTAGAAAAAATAATCACAACACAAGAGTCAGAGGGTACTAAAAAAATTGGCTGCCTGATTTCTATGAGTCTATTACTCTCCTATTTTCCAACAACCTCTGCACATTACAGGCTGAGTTGATGCAGAAAGAGCAGCATAAGTAACAAATGCAACTACTGGGTGGGAGACACAAACATCAAGTCCTCAAGGACGGCAGCTCCTAGCCATTGAACCGGCATGGGAGTACAGAACCAAATTCCACCTATGAAAAGTCATAAACTATTTTCTCCTTTCACAGTCCATCATTTTCTCTCTGAGCTTTGAAGCTTCTTTTGTTTTAATTCCCTTTGCAATGGCTTCTCCCACCTCCTTCCCCTTTGATCACTTTCCCTGCACTTCACTGTTCTTTTTACTTTCTTTACACACTATGAGGATGCCCTCTGAACTCACCTTTCTTTTCCCAACTGAGATTTCCTCTACTCCCAATCGAGATTTCCTCTCTCCCAATAGAGAGTTCCAAGAGAATCTCAGAATTCTCAGACAACATGCTACCTCGCTGGCTGAATCCTCCACAGGCCTAGCTGGGTCTGTCATCTCTGGCTGGGTGGGGCAGCATGTCATAGTGGGTAGGGATGGGCAGACTGGCAACAAACAAACAATCCCTGTAGCACAGTAGAGTAGAGTAGAGTAGAGTAAAGTAGAGCAGTAGTACAGTTCAGAACTCTAAGACAGTTTAGATGTCTTCTAAAACAGTGATAAGATCTATGGAACAAATGTCTGGGTCCCCAAATCCAAATCATGCATCTCCCCAATGTATCTAAGAGGTACGGGGTTGGGAATGTTAGAGAGCAGGCTGGGAAGAAGCTGAGTGAAGTCTTATTCATGAGCGAAGTAAACCCAAATCATTCTCACCAAGTTGAGAGAGCTGCAGAACAAATTCCTTCATTTTCCCTGAACTGCAACTGCCAAGTCAGAGGGAAGAAAAGGTCTGATATCTCAAAGATGGAAGGAGTACATGGAGGTGGAGCAGGAAGGAGGAAAGAGGAGTGTTAGGTCCAGAGATCCTATTGCCTAGTCCTTCAGAATACCCCCGTCATTTTATGAGGTTTTAAATTATTGTAACAGTGGAGGGAATTTTACATATCAGTGTAACTCTATGAAGCATTTCTGGATTCCTCTCTGTTATGGTTTGGATCTGAAATGTCCCCCAAAAGCTCATGTATTGAAGGCTTGGTCCCAAGGCAGCTGTGTTCAGAGGTGGGGTCTTGGGAGCCAACTAGATCATGAGGGCTCTAACCTCATGAATGGGTTGACCCATTGATGGATTCATAATTGAATGGGCTATTGGGAGGTGGTGCAAATTTAAGAAGTGGGTACTAATAGGAGGAAGTAGGTCCTTGGTGTACGCCTTGAGGGATATATCCTGTCCCCAATACCTTCCTCCCCCTCTCTCCTTCCTGGCCCCCCTGAGGTGAGCTGCTTTGCTTTACCACATGCTTCCTGCCACAATGTCCTGCCTCACCACAGGTTTAAAAGTAAAGAAGCCAGCTGACCAATCACTGAAACCTTCGAAACTGTGAGCCAAAATAAAATTTCTCTTCTTTAAGTTAATTTTCTCTGGTATTTTGTCATAGCAACAGAAAGCTGATCAACGCAGTGTCATAACTAAAAGTGTTTTCAGAAAGGTATGCAAAATGCAGTGCTTGGACTAAAGAAAGGATATACAGACCACAATGTTCAGTACCATAATACAAATCGGGAGCTTCAAAGGAAAAAGGAATACGGTCACTCTCAAAGTATATATTGTCTTTTTGGAGCAATAAGCAATAAGCTATAATAATAACTATGGAAGGTTTCATAAACAGGATGAATTTGTACAGTATCTTTAAGGGAAGGAAGACACAATTTGGTGGAAAGAATGGGTTCTTCATCCCCTCAGTGGGGCAAGGGAAGTGGTACAAGGGAAGGGGAAGTGCAAGAAAGCAGAGAATCAGTGGAATTACTATCATAAACGTTGTGTACATGTGAGAATATACCAACATCATTCTCGGTACTTCACACGGGTGGGGGGATGCGGGGGGGGGGACACTAAGAGCTGTGTGCATGTATGTTAACATCAAATTGATATTCACTGTGACGTAAGACTCCAATGCACCAATAAAAGCACACAAAAAAGAATGGGTTCTTCATCAATGATTCTCAACCATAGGCATCTTCCTTCCTGTGATGTTTACCAGAGGCTTTCAACTTACATCCCCACTGATCGAGGATTAGCCTCCTGAGGGATGTGGCCTTCTGTTGAGAATTCTGCCAAGGCACCACATCGATAATGAGATCATACTAATGCAAGCATACAGGTGAGAGTCCCTCAGATATGCTGGAAAGAGAAAAGGGCAAAGAATGCCTGTTCCAGATAAAGACAGTAGGATGACTCATTTATTCGTGTTTATTCTAAAACCACTCAGCATATGTTTGGCTTGAGAATCAGACCAAAGTAACTTTGAATTCCTGCTCCCCACTTCCCAGATGTGAGGACTCAGGCAAGTGATTTACCCCTTCTGAGCCTTGGCTTTCAGCCTCATTAATAGTCCCCTCTTCACCTTTCACCTCAGGGAATTTCTCCAGGCTATGTCTCCACCAACCATCCTTTGTCACGTCCTTCTTTGGTTTCTGCTTCTCTGTCTAGCCTCTTGACTTCACTTACCTTAAGATAACCTGGGTTTCCCCCTGGATGCTGTCCTAGGGCTTTTCCTTACTTTCACTTCCTGTTAAACCATCCCCTCTACCCCGTATGGGGCCTAGCACCTGCAGAAGTCCCCTGCTTAGACAGGACATGTGTTCCCACAGAAGCTCAAGTCTTTCATGGTGATAGAGGATATATGACGCCCACTGCAGCAGTCAACAAAGGGGGCCCCAAGCTGATTTACTTGCCAGGGAATGGGACAGGACAGTGAACAAATGTATTCAGTAGTTGACTGAGGGAGAAAAATTGAGAAATTTTATCACGAGAAGGAGGAATTTGGTTGGGTTATGCTAAATAAAAATTGAAAGTTAGCACTCTGGATAGAGAGGAATGAATTTGCCTATTTGTACTAGGTGGGTTAAAATAAATGTCACTGTTTACTCCACAGGAAAGAGTTTTCAATTTGATCCAGGAAGGATCTGGCATACTGGGATCTCTTAATGTTCTTAGTCATTTGTCATCTTTGTCTGGTAGATTACTCTAGGATGATAGTCTCCTTTTTTTTAACTTTTTATTTTGCAATAACAGTTGCAAAAATGGTACTGAGAGGTCCCATGTACCTATCACACAGTCTTCCCCAAATAGCTGTAGCACAACATTAAAACCAGGAAATTGATATAGGCTCAATGTGCATGGGTACTTTTATGATAGTTTATCACAAGTGTAAATGTATGTTACCATCACTGCAATGAAGATTTACAACTACTCCATCAACACAAACATCTCCTTCATGCTACTCCTTTATAGCACACCCACGTCCTTCTCCTCCACCATCCCTAACCCCTGGCAACCACTAATCTGCTTTCTGTATCTGTAATTTTACCTCTTCAAGAGTGTTATGTAAATATCATATGGCATATGATCTTTTTTTTTTTTTTGCAGTACCGGGGATTGAACCCAGGGGCGTTCTATCTCCGCGCTACACCCCCGGCCCTATTTTTTATACTTTATTTTGAAACTGGGTCTCACGAGGTTGCGGAGGGCCTCACTAAGTAGAGAGAGAGAGAGAGAGAGAGAGAGAGAGAGAGAGAGAGATGTAGAGAGAGAGAAAGAGAGAGACAGGGAGAGAGAGAGAGAGAGAGAGAGAGAGAGAGCTGAGGCTGGCTGCGAACCCGGATCCTCCGGTCTCCACCTCCCAAAGTACTGGAATTACAAGTGTGTGCCACCACACCTGGCCTGGCATATGATCTTTGAGAGAGTTTTTCTCAAATTTATTTTGCCCTGGAGATCCATTCAAATTACTTCATATATCAATACTATATTCTTTTTTGTTGCTGAGTAGTATTCCATGTTAAGGATATTCTGCAATTTATTTAACCATTCACCTGTCGAAGGACATTATGGTTGTTTTCATGCTTGGCTATTACAAATCAAGCTGCTGTGAATACTTCTATACAAGTTTTTGTGTGGATATAAATTTTCATTTCTCCGGGATAAATGCCCAGGAATGTGATAGCTAAGTTGTATCATAAACATATACTCAGTTTTTTTAAAGAAAATGTCAAAGTACTTTCCAGAGTGACTGTATTATCTTATATTCTCATTAGTGGATGTATGAGACAGCCAGTTTCTCTGCATGCTTTCTAGCATTTCTTATTGTCATTATTTTTTATTTTGGCCACTCTAACATTTTTTCAGTAATAGGCACATCATGGTCTTAATTTGCATTTCCCTAATGGCTAGCGATGTTAACTAAACATTTTTCATGTGCTTATTTGCCATCTGTGTATTCTCTTCATGTCCTTCACTCATTTTTTAATAGTATTGTTTGGGGGTTTGTTTTATTTTGTTTTATAGTGTTGAGTTCAGCGAATTCTCTAGATATTCTATATATGAATCCTCTTTCAAGTATGTGATTTGCAAATATTTTTTCCCAGCCTGTAACTTGTCCTTTTATCCTCTTACCAGAGTTTTTACACAAAAAATTCTAAATTTTTGATAATTCAATTTATAGATTTTTTTCTTTTATGGATCTGAAACTCTTCACCAAGCCCTGGGTCCTTAAGATTATCTATTTTTTTCTTTTAAAACTTTTGTAGTTTACATCGAAATTTATGATCCATTTTGTGTTAATTTTTCTGTAAGGTGTGAGGTTTATGTCAAGGTTTTTTTGGTTTTACCTATGAACGTCCAACTGCTGCAGCACCATTTGTCGCAAAAACTATCCCTCCACTGAATTTCTTTTGCATTTTTGTCAAAAATCAGTTGACCAGATTACAAATCATGGTCTTTTAACAATTTCAGCTGGTTAGATGCAGTAGTGACACAGCATTTAGTTGCCACATCTCCCTGACAAATAGTGTTGTCAATGTAATTTTTCTTTCATGGCATATGTAGAGCAGACATATATAATTAAATGTACTTTTCCTAGATTCTCAAGTAACTCTAGTAGCCCTTAGCTACTTCATGTGCATAACTAATTATTGAAGACTTTCTGAATCTTTCTATGGCATATAACATATTTTGAAGTCATGGGTCCCACAGACATAAACTTTTAAGAGTAAGGACCATGATGAGTTTTTCCCCCCTTGGTTTATCTCTACACAATGAATGACCCATGAATGTAAACTACTTGCTGGGAATACAGACTCAAATGCTCCCCTGCTTCATTTATATAGTTCCATTCATGACATCCGCAAACAGAAAGAATGGTATTGTCTGTATATAGATGGCAAAGACCTTTTAACACCTCGATTCGTTAGACGAGTCTAAAAATAAACAGCCCTTTGGACTTCCTCCCATGGCCTTCTCTTTTCCTAACAGTGCATTTGTAATAATGCATCTAGGGATTTCTGTTTCTCTATAGAGAAACAGAACTGAAGGCTTTTGTTTACTGTGTCAAGTTCTGACATTTTATTCTCAACAGCTTATATTACTGAGAACTGTTCCTGTTTTGTTCCAGTACCTGAGCCTATAGTGGAGGTCTATGCTAATTTGTGCGGCTGCAGAATGCAGTTTTAACCTTTTTGTTTGAAATCCCACAAGTCAGAATGGTTTGCGTTGTCATGCTATTTTAGCTCTCTACAAATATCACGGCATGACAAGACAAATTGTTGCAGTGTCACGGATTAACTCTATCTTCTAAGAGGAACTAATTTTCAATTACTGGATTGTATACCTGGAGGAAGATAAAAAATGTAGATTTAATACATGTTTCCAGAGAACTTATATTCCCTGTTTCACATGCAAGTGTGTGAAAAATTAAATCTTTGGGGATTTAGAAGTTATTTTGCATTTTGTATAACTTTTCATAATATTAAGACTAAGTTGTCAATCAAAACTAATAGGATAAAATTAAAATATCCTATGTCATTAGAGAGAGTTTTTCATAAGGTAACTGTTGTATTGTATAATTTGTAATCAAAGTTTATACTACCAGGAAGAAAATGCAATGAGCAACTTCACACCAAAAATAAATAAATAAATAAATAAATAAATAAATAAATAAAGACTCTAACCCATTATGATAAAAAGCTTTTCTCATGGTGTTCTTAATATCTGGGAGATAGCTATACTCTAAGAATCCCAGAATTATTATTAGGACATAATAATACACATTGGGATCATTCAAGATCAAAATAATGGTAACAGTAGATTCCTGAAAATTCCAAAAATCTGCTATCTCCTCTGTAATGTTACCTATGGTAGATAACATCATAGTGTGTTAATGAAAATGTAGCTGGCATCCTGCTTTCTATATAAGCTGGAATCATGGGATAAAATAAAAGTTTCAATTGGACAACATCAGGTATGAACTAATAACTCATGTGAAGCAACAAGAAATCATATACACTGTTTATGGAATGTAAATTGAGATAACGGTGCAAACAATTCAGAGAAAACAACCACTTTGGCAAAAACACTTGAAAAATTTGAAATGGCAAAATAGAGCATGTATTTATACTATAAGCCAGCATCTCACTATACAGAATGCCCTAAAAACACTCTTGCACCTGTATCCCAGAAGAGAATGTACAATATGCAGCATTGTTAATGGCAAAACACTGAAAGCAGCCCACATGTCCATACGAAGAACGGAGAAATAAGCTGTAGGACAGCACAAGAAACAATTTACAATTACACTCAATACCGTACATGAGTCTGCTAATCATAATATTGATCAAAACAGGCACAGAAGAATGTACATGTTCTAATTCAAGATGTACAAGGTACAAAATAGACAACGCTAAACAATGTGTTTTATGATAAATATGTAGGTGATGAACATACCAACAGAAGCAAGGGAATAATTGTCATAAAATACATGATGATTAATATCCTGGAGGAGAGAGGAGACGAGATCAGAGTGGGATAGAAGAGACTTCTGGAACATATTTTGTTTTCTGACTTGGGTACATGAGTATTAACCAATAATTATTCCTTAAATGCTGCACATGTGTTTTTATATTACATTTATGCCTCTACCTTACATTAAAACATATTGTTTCGAAGCAATGAGATGGCATTATTATTCTCTGCCCCAAAAAATGTCACTTGAGGTTTAAGTTCCTGATGTCTGAGTTCCCTATATTCCTGGGGGTGCGGGTAGATGGAAGAGAGAGTTCATAGTTAACAGCTGAAAGAAAGAGAAATTTAGGAAGGGGCCCCTTTCCGACACGGGCACTTGGTTCTGAGACTCAGTCAGCAGACTGTCAGTGAGGGCATGGGGTACACTTTGGCATAGACTTGTTAAGCTTGACTCACAGTATTCATAATTATTTAGTTGGCAGAAGTTAAAAGCAGGAGATGTCATGGGAAAATCCTGAATTCCAATTCCTCTTGAAAAATCAGATTGGATAACATTGGACCCACATTTAGATGGAATATTCCCTCCTCCGCTGGGCACAGGCCTCATCACTCCCGATTGGCTTGTACCCAAGTTACTCATTTGCAGCCTGACACTGAAGGCAGGTGCAACTCCTGGTTTGTGGGCTCTGTGAGTGGCATGCAAATGAGGCCCTTTTGCTTCCTCTGCTCCAGATAGAAGACCAGGAATGGGAGGAGCTCAAGGGAATAGCCATGGAGGTAGGACCCTAAGTGACCTGGTCTTGGAAGTAACAGTGAGGGCCGAGGCCCAGCCTGGCATGGGTCTGGTAGGGAGGGCCTGGGTTAGGTGAACTGCCCCTCAGGCCCCACGGCAGCGTGGACAGGTGCGAATGTTGGTAGAGTTCACAATCAATGACCAACTCTTCTCTCTCATTTTTTCTAGATGGTAAACATTCAGAGTTCTAGTGTAATAAAAGGATGGTGGCAAAGGAAGGTAGCCACAGAAATGTATCGATATTGGGCATTTTATTGATCTTAAAAAGGTGGGCTCAAAGAGAGATTTGATTTGATGACAAAAAAAGAAAAATATGAAACCTGGTGTGTTGGTGCACACCTGTAATCCCAGTAGTTGGGAGGCTGAGATAGGAGAATTGCAGGTTTGAGACCAGCCTCAGCAACTTAGCAAGACTCTCAGCAATCTGGCAAGACCCTGTTTCCATATATATACATATATATACACATATATATACACATGTATATATGTATATATATGTACATATATATATATATATATATATATATATATATATTTAAAAGGGCTGGGGTGTAGCTCAGAAGTAAATGCCCCTGGGTTCAATCCTCTGTACCACAGGAAAGAAAGAGAGAGAAAGAAAGAAAGAAAGAAGAGAGAGAGAGAGAGAGAAAAGGAAGGAAGGAAGGAAGGAAGGAAGGAAGGAAGGAAGAAAGAAAGAAAGAAAGAAAGAAAGAAAGAAAGAAAAAGAAAGAAAGAAAGAAAGAAAGAAGAAAGATCTTTGTACCTTGATTATGGTGAGAAGATTCATGCCTCCTAGGTGGTATTTCATTATAACCCATTTTGAAGGGAGTTAAGAAGAAAAATGCTAACATATACAAGTCTCTAGTCTCTCTTTCTCCTTCCATTTAGAGGAGTGAATCTGGTGTTCTGCAGTCCATCTTCTCACTCTTCTCCACTCTCAGTTCATTGCTGCTCTATTACAGATGCCAGAGGAGAATCAGAAGTGGACAGGAGGGAAGGAAAAGAGGCCAAATTGAGTTTCATGATAAAGAACTTAGAGAAGGGGAGGGAAGAGAAAAAGTAACTTCTGGAAAGAGGCTGAGAGGTGCCATAGGGGCTGGATCAGTCTGAGAGCCAGGTGATGAGCAAGAAAGAGTAGAGGATGGAAAGGTGAGCACAAGGGATACTCTGGTCACCAAGGAAGCTGGACCCCTTAATATGTAAGATTTGTTTAATAACCTGGAGCAGATACAAGTCAAAGGTTATGATGGGGGCAGGGCAGGGAGACTGGATTCTGCCTCTTTGAACCTGATGCTGGTACTTACAGAAACAGGACAGTGAAGACCTGGGACTCAATGGGTTGCCCTAGAGTGTGGAATCCAGCAGATCCAGACTCTCTAGAGTGAAGGAGAGGCTCTCAGTGAAGAGGAAGGGACCTATCCAACTCTAGAACTGGGCAAAGGAGCAAGTACCAGGGGAACAGATCCAGCTTGGGCAGGAGCAGATAGTCAAGTGAAGTCCTGAATCCAGAGGAAGTTGGCAAGTCTGGCATGAGCAGTGATGTGAGGGCTCTTTCCCTATTTCTACACCATCGATAATGGATAGGGTGGGGGAAGAAGCCAGAAGCAGGCAAGTAAATGCTGATCTTAGTTGCTGCTGGAGGCATAAAATGGCATTCGATATTTTGGGGGGAATATTTGGTTAATTGTTTTCCATTTGCCGAACTTGGCCATGCTCCACTGCTGATTGATGGGGCTTATTTATTTGAAATATAGATGAGGGTTGATTTTTATAGTTGTCAATCATGACACTTTAAGTATTTGAATTCAAATATATTAAAATCAATTCATTTAAATAACACATATTTGCATAATGGCTATTGTTTGTATAGCACCTGAAGTTTGCCAATTATGCCAATGGTATTCTATATAGCATTTTTCTATATCCACAATCACACATTGAATGTAGTTGTCATGTGTCTTCAGTCCACTTTTTTATGAGAATGATTTTTCTGCCTTCTTTTGTGTTTCATGGCCCTGATACTTTTGAAGAATGTAAGCCAGTTGTTGCATAGAATGTTCCTCAAAGAACATAATAACCCATATATAATTTCTTGAAACTAAGAAAGAAAGAGAGATAGAGAACAAAGAATCTTAATGCTCAAGGAACCTGTGAAATTATCCCTTGTGGCTTAATTTTAAAAATGAGAAAACTAATCTTCAATTTAACTTAAAATTAACTCAACCCAGTACTTTGGGAGGCAGAGACCGGAGGATCCGGGTTCGCGGCCAGCCTCAGCTCTCTCTCTCCCTCTTCCCGTCTCTCTCTCTCTCTCTCTCTCTCTCTCTCTCTCTACTTAGTGAGGCCCTCTGCAACTTCGTGAGACCTGGTTTCAAAATAAAGTATAAAAAATAGGGCCAGGGGTGTAGCGCGGAGGTAGAACGCCCCTGGGTTCAATCCCTGGTACCGCAAAAAAAAAAAAAAAAATTTAACTCAAAACCAGTAATTCAGACATTAAGCTTTTGATAGAAAGTTGGCATATAAAGAAAGATTTGGTGAAGGCTGTAGTATATTCAGAGTGCTTTGTGAAGGAAACAGGCCTTCAGTGAATGAATACCGGGCCTGCAGGCTAGGTAGGACTTAAGGCACGTAGTGTCAGGGACCTTATGAGCAGAGTCCCTCTCTTTGGCAGGTTAAATTTTCCAAAAATGGCCACAATAGTAGCTCCTTCTAGAACCTGCCACATCGCTGTCAAGATGAGGAGTCCAAATCCCTTTCCCTTTGAATTGGGCCAAACTCTTGACTGTTTCTATAAACAGAACACAATGGAAATGATACTGAGCAACTTGAGACTCGGTTAGAAATGGCATTCCGCTTCTGCTGACAAGTTCTCTTGAAAGTCATCTTTTGAGGAAGTCCAAGCAGCCTGTGGAAAGAAATCAAGACATCAGGCCACAGGCCTGGCTGGGCTCCTTGCCACTGTCAGCACCAATGTTCCAGCCATGTGAGAAATCTGAAGGTAGGTCCCCCACCCCCAAACAGCTCCAGCTAATACTCTGTAGAGAAGAGAGCAGTGTTCCACTGAGCCGTAACCAAATCGTGGACCCACAAGGGAGAAAAAATTGTAATCGTTTTAGCCTCTAAGTTTTGAGTGTGTTTTCATGCTACTTAGCTATAGATAATCAGCTCAAGTCTAGGTGATTGAAACGGGCTTGGAATGTATATGCTCAGCAGGAACCTAGACTATATCAACTTACACCTGACAAAGGCAGTCACAGCCATCATGCCAATACCAGCCCACCTGTGCAATAATCTGTGCCCTGAACAACCCAAGTCCTGAAACTGTCCCAGAAAAACAACAGTAGATTTCCCAAAGGCAGGGGAGGGTTTTCTCCCATTGGCCCAAAGTGGCCCTTGACAGCTGTAGAAAGAGCTCTCAATCTTTTCTAAAATTTAATAGCAACTCTTTTTCTTTTTCTCAAGTACATCTAGGGAGTAGTTTGAAGAGTTAATTGCAATTGATAAGCTGTAATTAGGGACTTATGGTTTCCCTACAGTTTATGGCCAATACCTACGAAATCTTATTAGAGAATTTAATTAATGTATCTCCATTTACATTTTCACTTACTGGGAGGGCGGATGGAGCCAGAACAGTGATGAAAGGCTTCTCATTGAAAGGAAAAAAGGTAGGTAAATTACCATTTTTAAAGCTTCATTATAAAAAGGAAATACTCTTTTAATGCAATCTTGTTCAGCTAAATGAGTAAAGATGCTTCCCTGCACTCTTAAAATTGCTATCCCTATTTTTAAAATAAATTAAAGCTCAGAAAAATATTGCAGCTTCCAGTGAAGTCGATTTGTCATGGATTTAGCAAAATATAATATTGATTATAAAGGCAAATGGCACAAAGATTATTTTTGTTAAGAGACATTATGAAAAACAATTATACTAATGTCTGATTACTCAAAAAAGGGATATTTCACCTAGTTCTCTCTATTCTGGGATAGTATATGTTAAAGTTACTATACCCGAACATATCCCTATCAATCTATCAACGTGACCAAAATTCCCTAAATGATGATTCATTCATTAGCAGTGAACTTTTAATTTATTTATTTATTTTGCATTTAGGATCAACCTGTTGAGATATTATTCCTGGAAAGAGTACTGCCAATTATGATGAGTTGGACTTTTTGAAATAAAGAATTATTATCTTGGAAAGTGAAAGCAAATGCCTGAGCAAATGAAGATACAGGACAGATATGTTGTGAAATAAGAAGGGGTTTAATAGCTTTTTGAGAGAGCTGGTCTTTGTGAGATGAAATAGATGGATAAAGTTGAAGTTCAAGTTCAGTCTCTTTACCTTAATTTTCCAGGACTGGCCCTCAACATTGGCAGAACTTGAGGCAAACTAAATTATAATTATGTAAAAATAATTCCTAGATAATGTGTCTCCTCTATGTCTTTTTTCTTCATCTGAATGTTGTACTATACTTCTTTCCTTGGTAAACATCTAGACTTTTTTCAAGGTTTAGCTTATATTTCACTTCCTCTGTGAAGCTTTCCATGAATTACCCAACCCCTGGAGCAATTAATTATACATCTTCTTTAATCTCACAGCATTTGAGAGGTACCTCCATTATAAATGTATAACCACTTGCTAGAACATGGGCTTCTGGAATTTTGATGGTGCTGACACAATAGAAGGATGTCTAAAGGTTAATAGGTAAAAAAAGAACTGTGACACCTGTAATATGGGTGCAGTAGGTTTCCAGTTCAGATGCAACCCATACATTTTTCTTCCTATAACAGCTTCAGGGGCATTCAGAATAAAGAAGGAAAGCATCAGTAACTTACACATTGTTTACAATAATGAGTATATATTGGTACGCATTTTGCTAAGCTTGCCTAACAAAGCAAATCTCCTAAGAAATAAGATTGATGGGGACCCTGTTATATAACATCTGAACCTGTACATTTGCAAGCTAAAAAACAGAATTCTCTGAAATTAGCAATGAGGGCCTTGATACAAGGAATCAGCTATTTAAGACCAAACCAGAATAAAACAGAAATATCATGGGGGTCCAAACAGAGGGTCAGTAGAATCTAAGTAAAGATGAAAGAGTCCAGAGCAGGAAAGAAAAAATGCACCAGATTATATGACAAATTGGAAATTAATCCCCAAATTCCATGATACGACATTTTTACTTACTCTACTTCTATCTTTTCATCAATCTACCATTTAGCTATACTTAAGTTAACTGAATGGCAAACAATTGTTCCCGTTCATCATGGTTATGTTCCAACATTCTTAATTCTTAGATTAACTTCACAAAAACTAGAAATAACCTCTCAAGTATTAACATAGATAGCTGTCTGGATCAATTCAACCTGTTAAAAAATTTCAACTGTAATCAAAGTTCAGATGCTCAGAATGAGTTCACCAGGTAAGCATCTTTCCTTGCAGAATTCCCTAGCAAACATATTTCTGTGTGCTATATGCTATCCAAGCATGCATTCCCCTTAACTTTGTATTCTCGGTTACTAGTACAATGACTGACATATAGTAGGCTTTCAATAAATATTTGTTGGGTGGATAAGTAAAAAATAGATGGGCATAGCTCCTTTCAGCTAAATCCAAAAGGTAAAGTAGTCGAGTTTTTAATGGTGTTTATGATAAATGTCACACAATTATTTGCATAACCATGACATCCATTAAATATAACTGTTTTTTACTTGTGACTTCATATCATTATACATAAAACTGATGTGTTATTTAAAAAAATAGTAACTGGGATTTCTATGAGTTAAAAAGAATGAGTTTCCAGAGAGCAAATGGAGTCCGCTAGAACCATAAGATATTATTCCCTTACTTTCAGTTTAAATTGGAATCTAGAAAATAGACGGTAGTGAAGAAAGTGTGTGGGTTTTCAGTTCATGCAAAAGAGCATTATTCTCCAAGAGTGCATTAGGTCAAGTTGGTATGCCTTATTTATAAACTTCTGGTTTTATATCTCTGAACCAAATGTGAGCCAGAAAAGCTTTCCAACCAAATTCAGATTGATTTGGGTTGATTTTGGGTCTCTCAAAACTAGAATCTGGATAGTGTTCTTAGTATCAGACTTTAGTTAGGTTCCCATATATTCCTCCCAAACTAGAAAACTAGGTATTTCCTTTTATAATAAAGACAAATGCTGAAGTCATAATTGCTACCTGACATTGGAAAGGTGGTAGAAAATTATTTTAATTAATACTTGGCAGATATGCTTGGTTATGCATATTTTTTATTACAGTATTTGGAACCACATTGAATGTCAACACAATTAGTAGTTGTCACCATTTATATTAACACATCAAGGTAAAATTGTAGCACTGGGACCAAAGAAAAGTAATGAATGGTGACAATAAAGAAAATACCTTTATTAATTGGTAAGTTGAATTATACACAGAAATCTCTTCCCAAATTATAGTCAGAAAAGTGGTTCATGTACTTGGTCAACTTGAAGGATCCAAACCTAGTTAACCTGAAGGACTAAAATTCTGAATATCTCAATACTCTTTAATTTTATTAAAATAGGTGCTTTCATTCTTTAGAAAAGGTCCCACTCTCTAAGAGATCATATTTGTCATTCTCATGCAATACTTTTGTGCAGTGACTTCAAGGCATAAAGCAGTTCTTCAGCAGGAACCAGAGTATACCAGCTTGTTGGAAATCTAACTGGATTCACACCAAGAAGCAGAAGGTCAGAAATGGTCTGTTGGATATAGATGGAACTTCTGCCTCCTGCCATTATTACATGGAATTGAGGTTCGGTCAATGAGTTAATAAAGTGAATCACAGGATACACAAAAACCAACTCTTGAAGGTCTTGGGAATCAGGATCAGGAATCACTCCTAGGCTGGCTGTGGTGATGCACAACTGTAATCCCAGTACTTGTTTTTTTTTTTTCAGTACTGGAGATTGAACCCAGGGGCATTCTACCTCTGCGCTACACCCCCAGCCCTATTTTCTATTCTTTATTTTGAAACAGGGTCTCACTAAGTTGTGGAGGGCCTCATTAAGTAGCTGAAGCTGGCCGCGAACCTGCGATCCTCCTGTCTCAGCCTCCCAAGTACTGGGATTACTAGCGTGCACCACCATGCCCGGCTAATCCCAGTACTTGGGAGGCTGAGACAGGAGGATTGCAGGTTCAAGACCAGCCTCAGCAACTTGGTGAGACTCAGCAACCTAGCAAGACCCTGTTTCAAAGCAAAACAAAACAAAAGGGCTGGGAATATAGCTCAGAAGTAAAGTGCCTCTGGGTTTAATTTAATCCCCAGTACCACACACACACATACACCAAAAAAAAAAAAACTACTACTAGTTTCCACTCCTGGCTTGTAGAGTCCACCCCTCATGAAGTCTTGCATTAGTGAACATATCTATTTCACCAAACTGTTTCCTTATTTATAGACACAAAGACTAGTTTATACTACATAGAACTATTGTAAGGGTTGACTAAATACTGCAAAGAACTTAAAGCAAAACTGTGTTGCTTTAACACACCATTTCCCACTATTCTCCAAATGCTTCTCTTCTACTTCCCAAACCCAGGGCCTTCCCCTTTCATTTCAGAGTAAAAGTTAAAGTCGTTTGGTGTCAGGCTGCCCAACACAGACTTCCCCATCCTTTTACCCAGGAACCGCCAACCTCATTTCCTCTGTTCTCATTCTTCGTAATTGCACTTCCGGCCAGCCACTGTGGCTGCTTAGGATATTGGCACTTGCTGCTTCCTCCGCCTAAAATGTTCTTTTTCCAGATTTCCACATGGCTCATTCTCTTGCCTCCTTCTGATGCTTATTCAAAAGCCACCTTCTCTATGTTGTCTCCTGATCTTTATATTCCAAATCATACTCTCCTGTACCCTGTTCCCTTTCTTAGCTTATTATAGTATTTATCACAATTTAATATGCAATCTATTTACTTGTTTAAAAAATTGCTTGCCCCCAAATAAGAATGGAAGTTTCATCAAAGCAGGAATTGTTATTCATGTACACACATGTAAAATATATATATATTTTTTACTTCTATGTCTCCAGTATGTAGAAAGCTACTTGGAGTGAAATAGGCACTCAAAAAATACCCCAACAGTGATGACACAGGCTAACGGATAAGTTAAAAACAATGATAATTATCATCTTCCTTTCCTCTGACCATTTCTGTTTTCCTGAGCAGGGGGAAATTTGTGGGGAAATTTCTTTTTTTTTAACCACTTCATTGGGTTGTTCATTTGCTATTGAGTTTAGGAGTTCCTTATGTATTTTGCATATTAGCCCTTTATCAGAGACATGGTTTACAAATATTTTATCCAATTGTTGCCTTTTCATTTTGTCGATGTTTCCTTTGCTGTGCAGAAGCTGTTTTTAGTTTGATATCTATTTTTGCTTTTGTTGCTTGTGGTTTTGGTGTCATATACAAAAAGTCATTGCCCACACTACTGTTTTAAAGATTTTCCCTTTATTTTCATTTAGAAAGTTTACCATTTCAGGTCTAATGTTTAAGTTGTTCATTCATTTTGAGTTGTTTTTTGTGTGTGTATGGTGTAAGATAATGGTCAAATTTCATTCTTTTGCATTTGAATATCCAGTTTACCCAGAACCAGATTTTGAAGAAACTATCCTTTCCCCATTGTGTATATGTGGCACTTTGTCAAAGATCATTGGACTATATGCGCATGGATTTATTTCTGGGCTCTCAATTCTGTTCCCTTGGGGGATACATATATATATATATATATATATATATATATATATATATATATATATACCAAGGGAACAAGGATATATATCTAAGGATATATATTTTTTCCAGTATTATACTGTTTTGATTACTGTAACCTTATAATATATTTTGGAATTAGGAAGTGTGATGCCTCCAACTTTGTTCTTCTTGCTCAAGATTTCTCTAGCTATTTGTCATCTTTTGTAGTTCTATACAGATTTTAGGATAGTTTTTCCTAAGTCTGTGAAAAATGCCATGGGAATTTTGATAGGGATTGCATTGAACCTGTTGATTGCTTTTGGTAGATTGGGCATTTTAACGATATTAAGTTTGCCAATCCATGAAAACAGGATGGAAAGCTCAGTGATAAGGGAACACAGGCAAAGCAAACTCTCAGAGTATTTACCACTGTGTTCTGTGGAGTGCGTTGCTGACTGCTGAACTGCTGCCATTATACTTGGCACATCTGAATTCTGCTCTGAGAAGGTGCGGCACTGTGGTCTGTAAGCATCCTCTGCCCTCTCCTCAGTTCCTCACCCAGAGTTGGGGATGGGGGTCAGGGTGGCTGGCTCAAAAAAGACTAGAATAGCAACTAATGAAAAGAGAGAGTCTGCAAGAATCCCCAGGTTGTTAATAGTGGTTTTCTCTGGGAGGATATTTTTAATTTTGTACTTTCTGCTTGTCTGAGTTTTTTTGTAATAAGCAAATAGTAGGAAAGGATTTGAAAAGTCTGTTTTCATATAAACAAGAAAGAAAAGCGAGATTCAGAGATAACTTAGGCCTGCAGTATGTCTCCAAAATTTCCAGGATAGAAAGTGCCCCACCCTAGGCGTGGAACCTACTGACCAGGGGGACAGCTGTGTCCCTCCCTAGAGAGGGGCTGAAGTGCATCCATCTAACATCAGTTGCTTTAAGATGCCCGGCGGGTTGCTCTTGCTATAATGTTGTGCTCACCAACCTACATTCTGATAATAATTCAGTATCACAGGAAAATTGTCTATAGGCAGAGATGCACTCACTGAACCCCAACAGCCACTTCCTGATAGCTACATTTTCTTCATTAGAAATTAATATGTTAGCTTTCTGGATTTGTTTTTTAAGATGATGATTTTTTTTTTGTTTTGGATTCCAGCTGAGAGCAATCCACCCTCAAAGCCATCTCATTCAAAAATCCTATTTCAGTTTGGCTAATGTGTTTGCCCTCATGTGTCCTGGGCTGGCTGCAGGCTCTGCTTCTCATCTGGAAGTGAGAAGTGGATCTGAATTTTAGCTAGCAACTGTAACCAATTAGTGGGGGTATTACAAAAGATCAAATATTTTATTGAAGCTATGTCAGAGACTAGAAAGGTTTAATTAGGCAGTGCTGCAGACCCCTTTCTGTTTAAATAATTATTTATTCAAAGATTTTCTGGAGCATTTTAAATTTAATTCCTTAGTTTAACAGTGGAGAGAAATAGAAACTTGCAGCACCCATTATGATTGTTTATCAGATCATTCAAGATAGACTCATAGCTGATCAGAAAGCCCAGATAACCTGTATTTCTCATCTTGGTAACGGGGCTGCAGGAGAGGGGAGAGAACGGGCAGTGTACCCTGTCTTACGAGGTAGCTGACGGGATAGTCCCAAGTGTCTCCATTTATTCCTTATCATTATTCTGACTACTGCTCTAACCCTTTTGCTTGTAGTACATATATACATGTATGTATGTAGTACATATATACATGTATGTATGTATGTATGTACATGTACATTTGCTTGTAGTACATACATACATGTATGTATGTATACATATATATGTACATATATATGTACATACATATGTATGTACATGTACATTTGCTTGTAGTACATACATACATGTATGTATGTATACATATATATGTACTACATACATACATGTATATATGTATACATATGTGTATTATAAAATATAAAATTAAAAATATAGAAATAAATATGTATAAATATATATGTGTATAAATAATATATAATTGTATAATTATAAATAGTAGACATAACTGGTTTATTGTCATTTTTCTCATAGTCTAATACTTGGTGGCCTCCTAAGCATACCTGAGGTTCATCATACCACAAGAAAAAGGAAATACTACCTAGAAAAAAAAAAAGGTAATTTTCATTCTCAGGTTTTATCCTTAGCCAATTTAATAAATTCAAAAGTCTTAAAAGGCAAGCTTTATGGAGATAGAGATGGGATTTCTGAATTCCAAAACCTCCTTCTTTAATGGATCAATGTCTCGGTCTTAGAGTCTTAGGTTTGGGGTAGGCCTATGAAGGAAAATAGAGAAGCAATAAGTCTGAATTCTTCAACACCTTCAAGTTTGTGCAAAGGAGAGGGGAATTGAAGGTAAATTCCAATAGCTAGTGTCTTCGTGTTCTCCCCTCCTAGATCCCAAGGCTTAGGAAATAGGAGCCAATATTAGGGTAGATATTGAGGCACCCCAAATCCTGGGGCTCAGGGCCGCTTCCCTGAGAGAGCCCTGGAGGAGGCTGCAGGCCTCCTGGGGAGCCCTGGCACTCTTGGCTCCAAGTCCAACATGGCATCAGAGTGATGGAGCAGAGGAAGATGACTGGACAGGTGAGCCCAGGGCGGTGCCCCTGGCTCCCTGCTGACCTCATCTTGCCTGCAGAGATGCCCATGTGCCCTGCCAAAGAGATGGGAAAACCAGGGCACCAGCTGGATGAAGATGTTCCCACAAGAGGGGTCTTCGTACAGGGAAGGTTGCCGGGACCCAGACTCTAGGTATGGGTACCAGAGCATGACTTGAGAGAGACAAATAGGACTGGCCACAGCACAGTGATTACCAGTTAAGGGTGCAGACCAGACAAGCCATATAGCAGAGACCAGCAAGCCCCCAGAGGACACCCACCACAGGAACACTCTAAGATGCTTGATGCACTCCCTGGGAAGGAAAGAGGGTAAAGGAGTACTCTGGAAGGCCAAGAATTTACCCAGAGAGACTTGAGTCATCCAAAATGTACAATTTACACCAGCCCCGAAAGGAAATTGAACTTTGAATAATCTGATTACTTAGCCAAAAGGAGATTGTTTAAACCCTAAGAGACAGAAACTTTAATTAGCAAGCTAATTAGCAAGTTTCTCTGGTGCTTAGTGAGAACAGAGGCTTATAGAAAATTAACTACATTGTCTTTGTGTGTTTGAGTACATAGTCTGAGTTATTTGTAACCCTGCTACATTGGCTGAGTAAACACACATGAAACCCTAAAGAAAGTTCTTTCTTTTAGTTTGTCTTTGACTGTAAACTGTACTTAGGGAAGTAAAGAGCTCGGAGGATCCCGGCCTCTTAACTCACCCCAGGACCCATCAGCAAACTCAGGGTTCACTGTGCCCTTTCTCAGGTCATTGTGCTCTGGGAACATTCTCCTTGCCCATAGTGAATCATCCTTCTGAACTTCAAAATATAATATAAAGATTCATCTTAATTTTCCTCCTCCCCAATGCATGGTGGCTAAAACAGTACGAGAATGCATTTTCTTCCATCATGACAAGTCCAGAGGCCTCAGGCATGTCAGTGCAGTGACTTGACCATGCTTCTAGGCCCTGATTTTGTTCCATTACTCTAATATCGAATTATCTTCAATAAAGTCTGTATTGTAGCCATGGAAGGACCAACACTCCAGGTCATGGGAGTCTCCTATTATCAACAAACTGTACAGGAATAAAAAACGGGGACCCAAAAGCATGAAGACACTAAAATGCACTCGAAAGGGAACTCGCCTAGCAGTTTTAATTTTTGCTTAAAAGAGAATTAGTAGTAGTTGCATGTATGTCTGTATGTGTCCCTTTATATTTCTATATTGTGGTTAACTAATGACTTTGCTTTTCTTTGCAAAATTGTACCCCAGGGGATAATTTTTCCAATATGGTGCATGTCCCCAAGTGTGTTGTGTGGGGCAAGCTGCCTCAGCAGAATCCCTGAGCTGCCACAGAGTCATGCTGCAGAGTAGCGCCAGCCGCCCTGAGCCTTTAATAATCATGTATCATGCATTCCATGAAGAGCACTTGTTTTACAGTGTGAGAAAAGATGTTGACAAATAAGCCTCTGCTCAACCCGAGACCTGTCGATCAGAAATCCTAAGGTAGTGGATTTCATGCTGCTATTGATGGGGTCTTGAGTATATCACTGATTTGCTTTTGCTTTTTAAGATTTTATTCTTTAGGTCAGTTTTAGGTTCACAGCACAATTGAGAGGAGTGTACAGAGGTTCCCCATGGACGCCTTCTCCCCACACACGCACGGTTTCCCCCTCTACTACGTCTCCCACAAGAGGGAAACTTTGCAACATTGATGGAACTATAGTGATAGACCATCGTCGCCAAAGGTCATAGTCTACATTAGGGTTCACTCGGTGTTGAATATCCCATGGGTTCAGACAATGTGTAATGACAGGTGTCCACTGCTTTAATATCATACAGAATAATTTCACTGCCTTAAAAATCCTGTGTGCTACACTTATATCAGTTTTCACTTAAATAAAAGATATTTTTCCTAAAAATGTCTTTAATAAAGACTATGCTGGGAATATACTGCCATTCCCAGGCTTGTCAAGCAAGACATCCATACTAGTCTGGGGATGGATATATTGTATCACTCTGAGAGTCTACAAAGAAAGAACTGGCATTCAGGTGACAGAATTCAACAGATTGCTTTTAGACAGCGTGCACTGCCTGCATTCTATGTAGTGCTGTCACCTCAGATGGGGAACCAAAGATCCAGGGATTGTAGCCAAGTGTGGTGGTGCACATCTGTGATCCCAGGACTTGGAAGTAATTAAGAAGGATTCAGGGGTAGCTCAGAGGTAGAATGCCCTTGGGTTCAATCCCCAGTACCAAGCAATACATTTATATATGTTTATATGTATATATGTGAATATGTATATGTATGTGTGTATACATATATGTGGTTTGTAAAGATAGGTGGTTTGTAAAGAATGGTTTGTAAAGATAACCTGATGTTCATCTAGGAAAGCTTGATGATTCTGAGGACAGTTCCCTGTTTGTTGTAGACACTCAATAAATATTGATTCATACATACTTGTATATACATACATGTATATACACACATACAATGTGTGTTTGTATATATATGCATGTGTGTATATATGTGCATATACATATGCATGTGTGTGTGTATATATATATATTATGTATGTGTATACTTATACACACACTCACTGATGGTTGTCAGGTTGTTGTGCCATCTTCAGGCGACTGTAACTTTCCTAGATGAAATCACTGTTTATATGACAAATCCATTTTTGCGACATCTCTTCAAAGGATAGTATTTCTCATGAAATGATCATGTGTTCCCTGGAGAGAGTCATGTTTCTAATAAAAAGCCCAAACCTCTCCCTGTATGTTTAGCAGTCTTCTAGGTTTTTGAAAATGGCCACCCCCAGCACAGAATCCTGGCTGGACTGACCCTCTCTAATTATGTCTCCAGATATCTGTGCACAGGAAGAGCTCTGCCAGCTGCACCTTCTCAGCTAGGTGGCCCCTGCAGGCACCATGGACCTGCAGGCTTAAACACTAGGCAACCCAAACACTCCCCTCTGCCTGCTGGACCACTGCAGCCTGCTGGCATATGGGCAGTATTAAACTCGTTCAAATTCTTCCAGGGCTAAAAGGAATTCAGACCACCAGAGTTCCATAAATTAGGGACTGATAACACTCATTCATCCTGGGCCTTCTCCAGCACAGCATTCTGTTCAGCCCCATCTCCAGTTGGTTTGACTTGGTACATTTCCTAAAAACAAGGGCCAGGTGTCCAGCACTGACAAGCTGAATGTCATTTCCATTTTGGATGGAAATTAGCAATGCAAATTTAATTCTACTTTAAATCTTTCAGAATGGTTTGTAAAGATAACCTGATTTTCATCTAGTAAAGCTTGATTATTCTGAGGACAGTTCCCTGCTTGTTGTAGACACTCAATAAATATTGATTGATTTTTTTAAAAATCATCAATTCTTTCTACTAATGATGGTCAGATGATCAATTTTAAGCCTAACTGGAAAGCACACCTGTTTTATTTGGCTGAGTAAATTATGACTAAGAGGACTAAAAGAAAGAAGTCAATTACCACAAGGCATACTTTCCCAAGACAAAAATTATACCAGCAGCAGATACTCACCCTACGGTGTTGGTGTCAGTACACCTGTGTATGTGTGTTTAGTAACCCCATGCAGAAATGGGTCCTCTAACATATCTTCTAAACTCATGAAGGGAATGCTAGGGCCTCTGTGAAATTGCTTAGCCATTATGATCTTTAATTCAAAAGCAGAACCTCAGAGTCCACTATCTCTAGGAATTTTTGAATCTAAATGAGCTAGAATACCAAACAGTATATTGACCATTCTTGTTCCAAGACTCCAAATCAATAACCTCTCCAAATCTAAAAGTTTTAGTAATAGAACTGTTCAATCATTCACTCACAGAAATAAGGATGCATGTAGTTAGAGTCTAAAGTGGATTAAAAGATAATTAAATCCACACTGTTCATCTTCCTGAGGACCACCTGAAAAAGATGAGGGGAATGAATAAAAGGTTGAAGACAAACTCCAAACTTATTCAGTGAAACATTCTGTCTTTTTTGTAGAATCCCAATGCATACAAATAGAGAAAATCCACAGGGAATCTCCAACACTTTTACTTCCTTTTTATTGTTACCACATTGGCTGTGGTTAAGGGGGAGAGAGGATTACTGGAAGACCCTTGAGTTGTGTGCACATGTTTTAAGTCTACGCTGTTGCTATTCTATATACATCAGGGAGGTGCCAGGTACCTTGTAGTACCTCTGAATGGCATCCCCTGGAGTTGTACAGCATGCAGCACACTTAATATTTTTATAAAGAAAGTGAAAAAGAACAAAATCACCCCCAAACCAAATTTATCTTAGTTCAACTTATAAAATTTCAAAACAAATGGATCTCCTAAGAACTTTTTATAAGCTAAAACATTCAGTTATATGCAAAGTAAAAAAAAATCAATGTGTTTCACTCACAGTTACCAGTACCTATGATTAGGAATATTTAACAAGAAAAAAATGATAATTACTGCCTGCCAATAACTCTCAGCCTAAGGAAAAATGTATTTGAAAAATTCAGTCTACAGTCCAGTTCTGTTAGTCTAAAGATTAAATATTTAGGGATTAAATAAAACTTATAAACACTTTAAACTTCTACTATTCTTGTTTTTAGTATATACACTTTTATTGGTGTTAGTGAGGTTTAAAGTGATACAAACATACATGTACACAGTATTTGGTGTGTTTCCTTCTGGTTCCTGCAGCACTACCCACATCTCCCCATAGGTATTAGTGAGATTGGTAATGATACACTTATATATGGATCATTATTTGGACTATTTCCTTCATCATTTCTCCTTTTTCTCCTTCTTGCCTGCCTCTCCCATCCCTTTCCACTATTCATCTGGACTCTCAATTATCTACAGTCCCATTTGTGGACCCTACTTTCTCTCTAGCTTCCACATATGAGAGAAAACATATGACCCTTGACTTTCTGAAACTAGCTGATCTCACTTGGTATAATATTCTCTAGTTCCATTCATTTTCCTGTAAATGACATAATTTTCTTCTTCTTTAAGGCTGAGTAAAATTCCCTTGTGTTTATATACCACATTTTTATTATCTATTCATTTGTTGATGGACACCTAGGGTGGTTCTGTAATTTGGATGTTGTAAATTATGCTGCTATAAACATGGATATTCATGTCTCACTATAGTTTTCTGACTTTAATTCTTTTGGAATGATGCTGAGGAGTGTATAGCTGGGTCATATGGTGGTTCCAATCCTAGTCTTTTGAGGAACCGGCATACTTATCTCCCTAGCGTTGTACTAATTTACAATCCCACCAACAGTGTATAAGGGTTCTTTTTTACCCACATCTTGGCCAGCATTTATTATTGCTTGTGTTCTTGATGATTGCCATTCTAACTGCAGTTAGATGGAATCTCAATTTTGATTTGCATTTCCCTGATTCTAATCACGTTGAAGATTTTTTCATATTTTTATTTTTTATCTTGAGAAGTATCTATTCAGTTCAATTGCCCATTTTTTATTGGGCTATTTGTTTACTAAGTGTTAAAGGTTTTTAAGTTCTTTATATATTTTAGATATTATTCCTCTCTCAGAGGAGAAGCTGGCAAAGATTTTCTCCCATTCAGTAGGCTCTCATTAGACTCTTGTTTCCCTTGCTGTGCAGAAGCTTTTTAATTTGATGCTATCCTATTTATTAATTCTCTATTTATTTCCTGAGCTTTAGGAGTCTTATTGAAGAAGTTTCTACCAGTGCCTATATGTTGGAGAGCTGGTCATATGTTTTCTCCAAACAATTGCAAAGTTTCTGGTCTAATTTCTAGGTCTTTGATCCATCTTGAGTTGACTTTTGTGTAGAGTGAGAAATAGGGGTTCAATTTCATTCTTCTACATATGGACATCCAGTTTTCCCAGTACGATTTGTTGAAAGGGCTGTCTTTTCTCCCACATATGTTTTTAGCTCCTTGGTCAAAAATCAACTGGCTGTAAGTGTAAGTATTTGTTTCTGTATCTTCTACTCCATTCCATTGGTCTATATGGTTCAACATAATCAGGTCAACAAATGTAATTCAATTCACATAAATAGAACCAAGGACAAAAATTATATAATAATCTCAATAGATGCACAAAAATCATGACAAAATCCAACACCCATTCATGTTAAAAAAAAAACCTAAGAAAATTAGGGATAGAAGGAACTTACTTCAACATCGTACAGATAGTAGGATCACAGGTTCGAGGCCAGCCTCAGTAACGTAGCAAGACCCCACACAGTGGATAGAATGCCTTATGAAGACAAGCAGGGGGAAGGCCATATGACAGCAGAGGCGGAGAATGGAGTGATGCAGCTGCATGCCCAGGAACACCGCCAAGGATCGCCAGCAACCACCGCGTGGGAGGATTCTCTCCCCTGCAGGTTTCAGAGGGAATATGGCTCTGCTAACATCTTGATTTTGGACCTCTGGAATCCAGAACCCTGAGAGAATCAATTTCTATTGCATGAAGCCCCAGTTTGTGGTGCTGTGTTAGGGCAGCCCCTGGAGACTAATCCACTCACCAAGAAACCTTAGTGTTGACTGGCTTCTGCTAGCATTCTGGCCCACTGAGCACTGCAGTTCTTACTGTAGATAGGACCACTGGCATTCTGGCACATATATCCATCTTGGCATGGTTATTACTTCATTCTCCATGTACTGATAAGACCATGTTCCTGAACAGACAAGAAGAATGATCAGCCCTTGGACTGTGAAGAACTCAAGAGGAAAAGGTGGCCTCTTCTTGCCAACACTGGGGCCTCACTGCTTTTCAACTAGCTGTGCAAAAACATGCAAAGAAAGACCGAGAAGACAGATACCAAATGCTATGTGTTGGCGGGGGGGGGGTGGTATACTGGGGATTGAACCCAAGTGCACTCTACCATTGAGGTACACCCCAGCCCTTTCTATTTTTTATTTTGAAATAGGGTCTGGCTATGTTGCTCAGGCTGACCTCAAAATTATAATCCTCCTGTCTATCTCAGCCTCCCAAGTTGCTGGGATTATAAGCATGCACCACCACACCCAGAAGCCAATGCTTTGAGTAGAATAGTCTGTGATTATTTTTTTCTGCTTAAAACCAAACCAGTCAGGTGTGGTGGTACATGCCTGTGATCCTAGTACTTGGGAGGCTGATACAGGATGATTGCAGCAAGACCCTGTTTCAAAGTAAAAAATAAAAAGGGCTGTGAGATTCATATTGAGATAAAATACCTCTGGGTTCAATCCCCAGTACTAAATCAATCAATAAATCAAAACAAACCAAACAAAATGGTATGCTTCCCCCCGTAATGAGGATGTATTGTTTTTATAATCAGAAAAAAATAGCAAAACTCAAACCTATAATTTCTTCTTGCTGGGAGGTATGAATCTGCAGTTGGTTTCCACTGCATTCTATAACTACCTAGTCCCCAGAACCTGTGGTTCCCACACTTAACCTCCAACCCCTTCTGCATCCCCAGTACCTGAAAACATGCATTAGTCTTAATCATCCTGGAAAGCTAGGGTCCCCCCAACACCATGGCCCTTTCTTTCACTTTCTTTCCTCTGATTCACTGCCTAGCCTCTGATCCCCATTCTGCATCATGGGGTGTTGGCCAGAAACACAGAGACCATGCTAGTATTTCAGGTAGAAGGAAATGTGACCAAGGGACTGAGTGCTGACATCCCTTGGGGCAGGAGCTGTGCAAAGGGGAGCAGGGGTCTCTGATACCCAGGTTTATGATTATAGCTCTGGTCCAGAAAGCCAGGAAGTGCCGTGTCCACCAGGGGCCAGGACATTGCTGCTGACATCACAGCTGCCCAAGCTGCCTTAGGCTGCCGCCATTGCACAAAAGGAAAGTTTCCACCTCTCAGAGCCTTCTAGATCCCGTTCAGACTCACCTCAGCAAAACCCAAACTGTCCCTGGAACACAGCCTGCATAGGACTCTGTGAAATGCAATTCCAGCTGTCCAGTTGTCCAGTGACACTGAGGAGACACAGAAGGAGATAGAAATGTGTACCGAATGCTACTAGCATAGATTTGCTCACAGATTTTTGGAGATCTCAGAGTTTCAGTCCACGTCAGGCCTGGTTACATCTGCGGAGCTCAAGGGCTGGTGGCAGGAAGCAGAGAGAGGAAAAGAGCGAGGGCTCTGCTCTCACATCATGGAGGCCGGAAGCAAGAGAGCAAGCAAGCAAGGGGCTTCAAAGATGAAAGCACAGTTCCTAAGGCCAGGCCCACCTCCTCCAGCCACACCCCACCGGCCTAGGGAACCGCCCAGTAAGCCCATCACAATGGATTCACACTGATGAGATTGCAACCCTCATGACTTAATTCCATCAACTCTGAACTTTAATACACGAGCTCCTCAGGGGACATTCTGTATCTAACCGGAACAGTTATTGGACTCCTTCTATGAAACTCCCCATCCTCCAGACTCAGCTCTCCTGCGCTAGTTTCTCCTGTCCCCGCCACAACCCTTTGAATAGTCACATTCTTTTGTCCTCTGATCTCTCATGTCTCTGGCTATCATAAGCAAGTGAGAGTTGGATATTTCCCTGTAAACATCTTGATAGAATCTCAAACCTTATCCTTTTCTTTTTCAAAATCTTCTCCCTCACCCAAGCCTCTGTTTTATTTGGTACTGGGAGTTGAACCTAGGGGTGTTCTACCACTGAGCTACACCCCCAGCCCCCCTTTTTTTAAATTTTGAAACAGGTCACACTAAGATGCTGAAGCTGGCCTTGAACCTGTGATCCTCCTCCTTCAGCCTCCCAAGTACTATTACAGGTGTGCACCACCGCACCTGGCTCAGCCTCCCTGTTTTTATTCAGTGACTGTCCCCTATGTACTGGTATTACAGGTGTGCACCACCGCACCTGGCTCAGCCTCCCTGTTTTTATTCAGTGACTGTCCCCTATGTACTGGTATTACAGGTGTGCACCACCACACCTGGCTCAGTCTTCTGTTTTTATTCAGTGACTGTCCCCTCTGCCCCTGGTTTGTAACCTTAGAGCTTTCATTGACACTCCCCAAGCACTGCCAATCACTGAATTTATTCCTTTATTATCTAAAACTTTCATTGAAGAAGGCATCTTATATTTTACTAATCTGTTCCCACCCCAAAGAATTGAGAATTTTTTTTATTAAGTTTATTTTTTTTAATGATCACCTTTCAGGAGCACCACTTTTATTATGATTCATGAGAAACACACAAATTTATTAAGAAATATCTCACTTTTATTATAAGATTCACAGAAAACAACTTATTAAGAATCATCTCAGAGAAAAGGAGTTTCCTGGGAAAATAATCAATAGTCTCTGGTTTCTCCCAGGCGGGGCTCTTGACTGGAATCGGTGTGGAGAAGCCGTGACCGCTGACAGTTGGAGCACCTCGTCCTGCAGCTGAGTCCACTCTGGCTGAAGTCGGGATCCAGGGAGTTGGTTTCATCCCTCATCTTCTTGGTTTCTCTGGAGCGATCTTCTTGTTGAACGTGGGGCGCCTCTGCCCCCTCCCTCTGGAGCGACCTTGTTGGCTCCAGGGACCAGCACACAGCCACAGCATGTGCGGAGGATGCGGTGACAATCCTCCTGGTGACCCGCCTCCAGCCTTCCTGTGGTCCTGGGCACTGGAGGAGGGTTCATGATGGGGTTGTGGGGTGCAGGGGTATCTTCTGCTGGTCCCTGGGAGGACCGGCTTCCCTCTGCCTCCCCCGCGCTGCTGCTCTTGCAGGGACTGGCCTGGGGGGCCTCGGGGCCATCCTGGGGGGCTGCATGGGAGTGGGGGTCCTCTTCGCTGGGCAGCTCAGGGGAATGGCAGGCAGGCTGTCCCTTCTGCCGCCCTTCTGCCCGGACTGTGTGTCCTCAGCGGGCACGAACCTGAAGGCGCGAAGGTCAGGCTGGCTGGATCTCCTCTTTGGCAGAGGGAAGGTAAGGATCAGCTGGGGAGGGAGGCGGCGCGACACCCCAAAGCTCGGGCCCAACCCGGAGTGTGTGCCCTGCCCCGCGGCTCACCTGGCGTTGGATCAAGAGGTACGTCGCCATGGCGTGGTCAGACGTCCTGCTCTACACTGACTGCCAGGTCTGCAGTGGGTCGTAACCCAGGATTGCGGGGTTCGGGTATCTGGGGAGCAGCTTGCTAGGAGTAGGTGAATGCCGCTTATCCTGTCTCAGCCACGGCTGCCTCAGGATTTCGCTGGCGGTGGGCCGCAGGGTGTGGTCAGCAATCAGTAAGTGATGGATGAGGCCTCGAGCCTGTGCAGAACCGTGAGGGAGGAGGCACCGAGTGCTGTCGTGGACCGCCTGCTCCTTCAGCTGCCGCCAGGTGGCGGCGTTGAGCGGGCGGCAGCTGCAAGCGTCGGAAGAGGACACACCCAGGCTCCAGGTGTCGACCTCAGGGCCACACTCTTGGCCATGGACGATCTCTGGGGCGGAGTACGGTGGAGTGCTGCAGCGCGAGTTCAGCTTCTCCCCAGCGGTGAAGCCGCAGCTCAGCCCAGAGTCAGTGACTTTGACGTTCCTGTCCGCATCCAGGAGGATGTTCTCCGGCTTCAGGTCCCTATGCACGATGCCCTGCTCGTGGCAGTAGTGCACCCCGCTCACGACTTGCCTGAGCACCCTCCGGGCCTCCTCCTCCTCCATGCCAGCTGACTGCCAGATGAGGTGCAGCAGCAGCCCCCCACTCACGTGCTCCATCACCAGGTAGACCTAGTCGGCGTGTCTGTGATCTTAAACAGCTGGACAACGTTCAGGTTCTCCACTGGCCTCATGATGACCATTTCAGACCCAATGAAAGGGTTGTCACCAAACGTAGACATGACCTTCACGGCCACCTCAGCCGGTGAGGTTATGGTGGGCCAGTTTGACCCCGGCAAAACCACCCTTGCAGATGTCCCTCAGGACCATATAATTGTCCATGAGGCTCTCTTTGCAGGAAGAGCTGGCTGTGAGACCTGACCTGGCCTCACTACTCTCTGTCTTAGCATTGTCTATCGAAAGCAGCAGTAGCAACTAACAAACCAACAACAAACCAACAAACAAATGTGCAGCAAAATAACAAACCCAAACAAACAAACGCACACACAAAACACTTGGTGTGTTTCCTTCCGCATCCCTCTCCGCTCCCTTCTCCTCCCTCCCCATGTTTGTGACATAGGTAGTGATACCTTCATATATGGACATAGCATTATTTGAACTGTTTCCTTCTTCAGTTTTCCTTTTTCTCCTCCCCACTTCCCTCCCCCAGTCCCCTTCCACTATTCTAGTGATCTCCTCATTTATCTAAAGTCCCTTATGTTTCCTGTTTTCTCTGCAGTTTCCACTTATGAGAGAAAATATATGATCCTTGACTTTCTGAGACTGGCTGATCTCACTTACCATAATGTTCTCCACTTTGATCCATTTTCCTGCAAATGACATAATTTTGTTCTTTATGGCTGAGTAAAACCCCACTATTAGTATATGCCACCTTTTCTTTATTCATTCATCTGTTGATGAACATAGAGGTTGGTTCCATAATTTGGCTATTGTGAATTGTGCTGCTATAAACATGGATACGCATGTATCATGATGGTATTCTAATTCCTGTGGAAAGACACAGAGAGTGATATAGCTGGGTCACATGGTGGTTCCCTTCCTAGTCTTTTGAGGAACCTCCATACTGATTGTGCTTATACTAACTTCCAATTCCACCAACAATGTATAAGCGTTCCCATTTCCCCACATTCTTGCCAGCATTTATTATTGTTTGTATAGATGATTGCTATTCTAATATTAGATGAAATATCAGTATAGTTTTTTTTTGCATTTCCCTGATTTATAATGATGTTGGACATTTTTTCATTTATTTGTTGGCCATTTGTACTTCCTTTTTTTCTTTTTGTGGTACCGGGGATTGAACCCAGGGACATTCTACCTCCGTGCTACACCCACAGCCCTATTTTTTTATACTTTATTTTGAAACCGGGTCTCACGAAGTTGCGGAGGGCCTCGCTAGGTAGAGAGAGAGACAGGGAGAGAGAGAGAGAGAGAGAGAGAGAGCTGAGGCTGGCCGCGAACCCGGATCCTCCGGTCTCTGCCTCCCAAAGTACTGGGATTACAAGCATGCGCTACCACGCCCGGCTTGTACTTCCTTTTTTGAGAAGTGTCTTTTCAGTAAAATTGCTTATTTTATTTGTTTGTCTTATTTTAGTGTTAAGGTTTTTGAATTCTTTATATATTCCAGATATTAGTGTCCTCTATCCAAGGAGTAGCTGGCAAAGATTTTCTCACATTCTGTAGATTCTCTCTTCAGATTTTGGTTTCCTTTGATGCACAGAAGCTTTTAAATTTGATGTCATCCTATTTATTGGTTTTCAGTTTTATTTCCTGAGTTCTGGGGGTCTTATTGAGGAAGTACCTATATGTACTTACCAGTACCTATAAGTTGGAGACATGGTCTTATGTTTTCTTCTAGTAATTGCAAAGTTTCTGGCCTAATTTCTGGGTCTTTGACCTATCTTGACTTTTGTGCAGAGTGAGAGATAGAAGTCTAATTTTATTCCTAGGTATATAGATATCCAGTTTTCCTAGCACTGCTTGTTGAAAAGGTATTTTCTCCAGTGTATGTTTTTGGCACCTTTGTCGAAAACTACGTGGCTAATAAAGAACACAATCAATGCCATTTGCAGAAAAATGGATGGAACTGAGGAACATTAAAGGTCATTCACATGTTTTATCTCATATGTGGAAGCTAGGGATAAATTGGGATACAAGAGGAACTCCAGATAAAGGAGGAGATACTCCAGTGGAGTGATGGAAGGGGTTTAGGGCAAGGAGAAGGAAGGGAAGGATATTTGATGAAGGGAACACTTCAATTGATGCTATGTACATATACGAAATTATCAATGGCAGTCTCAATAACATTACTGGGAAGGGGAGGGAGTAGGGTGGGGTCCAGGGAGGAAGCTCACAAAATGCTGTGTGCATGTCTGTCTCTATCACTGTGAACTTCAGTCTGATGTGTGACTACAATGCACCCATAAATGTATATTTAAAAATCAACTGGCTATAAGTGTGAGGATTTGTCTCTATATCTTCTACTCCATTTCTAAGTGTCCGTTTTTGTGCCAGTGCCATGCTGTTTTTATTATTATAGCTCTGTAGTAGAATTCAAAATCAGATATTGTGATGCCTCCTGCATGATTCTTATTGCTCAGAGTTGCTTTAGCATTCTGAGTGTTTTGTTCTTCCATATGAATTTTACAACTATTTTTTTTAGCTCTGTGAAGAATGACACTGATATTTTGAAGAAACTGCATTGAAGCTGTAGATCATTTTGATAGTATGGCCATTTTGACAATATTTATTCTGTCTATCCAAGAACATTGGAAGTTTTTCCATCTTCTAAGGTCTTCTTCAATTTCTTTCTTTTGTGTTCTATACATTTCACTGTAGAGGTCTTTTACCTCCTTGGTTACATTTATTACTAAGTATTTTTCTTTTTGAGGCTATTGTGAATGGAATTGTTTTCTGTATTTCTTTTTCAGTGTATTGGTAGTTGGTGTATAGAAAACCCATTGATATGTGAGGGGGGGATGGCTGGTATACTGGGGAAATAAACCAAGCGATGTGTGCATGTATGTTTGTATGACTTTAAATCTCATTGTAATATATAATGACATTACACCAATAAAAGTATTAAAAGTAAAAAAAAGAGAAAGCTATGGTTTTTAAAAGTTGACTATTTATCCAGCTACTTTACTGAATTTGTTCATCAGCGATACAAGTCTTCTTGTTGAGAGTTTTTGTTTCTTTCTCTGTTTTTATTCATGTGCTGGGCACCTATCAGTCCTGCATAGCAGGCTCCAGGAGGTAGGTGAGCCAGGCCTCCCGTAGCCTCTTGGTCTGCCCATCTCTTCACAGAGTGACCTCTCTTTACCAGGAACTGTGCTGTCGATGGACTGATGGGTCCAGTGATCCCCTCCCTGGGCCTCAGGGTCTTCATATGCTCACAGCATGGGTAAACAGCTTCCATTCCTTTTCTTCCAATGGGAAGAACCTTCCCCATCTTCCCCACCTCACAGCAACACTGCAGTGTCATAAGAAAGGCTTCCTGTTCCTCGTGTGAGTCGTTGGGGTCGCCAGCCACCAGCTCCACATTGCTGGGAGTTTAGTGCTCTTCTTTGGTCACAAATATGGTCCCATCCTTCCCTTCCTGCCAGGAGTAGGACATGGCCACCACCCAAGGCTCAGACCTGGCAGAAGCAGCCAGGGTGTTGGTAGTGGGTACACCTTCTCACAATGACCTTCCTCTCCTCAGTATTAAACTTATTTTTTGGAGGGGGAGGGGTACTGGAGATTAAACCCAGGTACATCCTACCTCTGAGGTCCACACTCATTTTTTTTTTGAAACAGGTTCTCACTAAGGTGCTGAGTGTCTCACTAAGCTGCTGAGGCTGGCCTCAAACTTGTGATCCTCTGTCTCAGCCTCCCAAGTATTGGGATTATAGATGTACACTGCAATGCCCAGCTAGTATTAAGCTTGTTTTTAAACATTGGTCTCACTAAATTGTTGAGGCTGGCCTTGAACCTGTGAACCTCCTGTCTCAGCCTCCCAAGTACTAGGATTGCAGGCATGCACCACCAAACCTGGCTCATTGGGGTCATTTTTGTGAGCCAAATTTGATCCTCATTTCCCATCACCTCCACCTATTATGTTTCTTCTATGTCCAAACACAAGATGCTAGGATGTTTCTGGAAGATTGGCCACTCCACAGCACTGTCTCCTTGGAGGCCCCAGATGGGAGCAGCCTAGAAGCCCCGGGGGACCAGGCCGCCTACATCTTCACTTCAACCGCCTCCCCTCACCCCAGCCCCATGGAAGCACCATCACTGCAGGCTGCTATGGGACCGAGGATCCGGAGGCTGTCAGGGGAGGCTGGCAGCAGAGGGGACCATTGGACTCTGAAACCTCCACCGCCACCAGGGTGAGCCAATCCCATTCTGGGGACAGCGGGCGGGCAGGCAGGGAAGCCAGGAATTGTCCTCTAAGCACTTCTCTGCCTGTCTTTGCCCCCTTGCACCTCTCCCAGCTGCTTTCTCTCCCTGCATCCTAGCCGCAGTCCTTGGCTGGCCTTGCCCATCCTGTCACCTTTCTCATTAAGGCCCTGGCCTCGCTGAGTCTGCTCTGCCTCCACTGCAATTTCTAATCTTCTTCCAACACCATGTTCACCAGGCAGAGCCTCAACCAGAAATTAATAATGCCCCCTTCGTGCCATGAATCGTCCCTTTGACCAAGTTTTGAGATTCTCAGAATAGGAACCCATTGGGCCTTTCCCACTTTTATGATGGAATTTACAGTGGCTGATTTATAAAAATCTGGTATCACAACCCCAAAAAACTCACAGATGTGGAGAATGCTTGGAAACCAGCTCGTTATTTTTATAAGTGTAAATAAGGAAAAGTATCAAACATATATGTCCTGATTAAACACACTGTCCTAAGGGTAAGCTAATAGCAGCCAGGGAACCTTCTCTTTAAGGAGATGCCAACTAATGCATGAAGCAGAGGTGGTAGAGTGAAACATGGCCTTTTGTAACCTCTGAAGAATTAGCAGGTCTCAGCAACAATCATGAACACTGTTAACAGATCATCTGACATTACATACTTTTTTTTGTACTAGAGATTGAACGCAGGGGCATTCCACCTCCCAGCTCCACCCTCAGCCCTGTTTAGTTTTTATTTTGAAACACAGTCTCACTAAGTTGCTGAGGGTCTCATTAGGTTGCTGAGGTTTGGGTGCTCCACAGTCCTCATTGTATCCCTTCTGGGTGGAATGAAGGGGAACGTATCCCTGTCCTTAGGCAGGATGTTCATGGCCACCTCTGTCTCAGTGAGGGAGATATGGCAGGCCAGTTTGACCTGGGCAAAGATGGCCTGGCCAATGTCCCTCGGGACTGTATAATAGTCCATGAGACAATTCTCACAGGGAGAGCTGGCCAAGAGGCCTGGCCTCTCCTCACTACTATCTCTCCTAGCACTGTCCATCAAAAGCAGCAACAGTAACTCATGATACTAGCTTAAAATACAAAACAACAACAAAGTACAAAACAAATAACAATCCCCAAACACACACACACACCACCACCACCACCACCACCAACAACAACAACAACAACGACAACAACAACAAAGCAAAAATCCCAAACCAACAAATCAGATGCAAAGCCAGCCACCAAACCACCATCTGATACGGCTGGTGCTTGAGACTCCCTGACAGTGGCTCCTGTAGGTCAGAGCAAGAAGTGGTCATGTCACGACTGGGTGTGGCCCACTGTGACTGTCTCACCTTTGGGCCTCCAGGACCTTTTCCACTTTAATAAGAAGAATAAGAAGGACTCTAGTAGTTTTTTTTTTTTTTTTTTTGCTTCAGTGGGTTATAGAGACTGGTCTTTACTTGTTTAGAAATTAAAATCTGTAGGATACTTCAATGTTTTTTTTTTCACTTTGAGTCAAAAAAATAGGTTTGTCTTTTAAAAACTTCATCATATCTACACTCAAGATATTCAATTTGTTTTTCTTTCAACTTGAAATAGTAGCACCTCACTTAAGTCATGATAACAAAACACTCCATTCCCTAAGACACCTCATTCCAGGGATGCAAGGCTGGTTTACCATATGCAAATCAATACATGTCATTCACCACATAAATAAAACTAAGGACAAAAATACCATATGCAAATCAATACATGTCATTCACCACATAAATAAAACTAAGGACAAAAATCACATGATCATCTAAATACATGCTGAAAAAGCATTTGACAAAATCTAACACCATTCATGTTAAAAACACTGCAGAAAATTGAAATTGAGGAAACTTACTTCAACATCATAAAGGAAATATACAACAAACTCAAAGCTAACATCATATTGAATGGGGAAAAACTGCAAGAATTCCCTTTAAAAATCAGAAACAAGGCTTTCTGGTCCAAGATGGCGACTAAGGGAGACACCACGCTACGATCTCTCTGAGACTTGGGTCTCAGTTGCCGTGAAAGCAACTTCTCGACAGGAGAAGAAAAGCAACAAATACTTGAACTAAACAACGAAAAATTTGAAACGTGACAGAATCAAAGCCAGAAGACAAAACAGAGGAAAGTAAAAAGCTCCAAGCGCCTTACCTAAGGAAAAGCGGCGGCGCCATCTTGGCCGGACCGCGCCGGCCGCTCCCAGCATTGCGGCTTCCACACGCCGCCGGCAGAGAAGCCAGAGACCTGCTGTGAGTCCAACTGCAGATCAGCAGAGATGAGAGCGAGCAGCGGCTCCTCCACACTCGAGACACCAAACGGCGGCGGCCACAGCGGCTGCAGCGGCACCATCTTGGCAGGACTTTACCGGCGGCTGCCAGCATTGTGGCTCCTGCACAAGACCAACGGAGACGCCAGCAACCTGCTGTGAATCCAGCAGCTGCAGAATAGCGGCAGTGAAGGCGAGCAGCGACCCGCTCCACATGCGACACAGACCTGAACTGCTGCGTCGGCAGAAGCGGCAGCGGCTCCATCTTGGTCAGACCGCGCTGACAGCAACCGACGTTGCGGCTTCTGCAGGACACCAACAAGGAAGCCAGGGAGCTCTTCTAGAACCAACACTGCAGAGCAGCAGCAACAAAAGCGAGCAGCAGTCCGATCCACGCTTGGCAGGGTCCCCAGTGCCCAGAGGCCTGACCAAAACCTGTGGCAGCAGCTGAGCCCACCCCCCACCCCAGAGATTAAGAACAGCGCTCAACTAGACCGTAAGTCAACGAGCAGCCCCAGGGGGAGACCACCCAGCGCAGAAACAGGGACTCAAGGGGTCTGAGACAGTACGGATTGTCCCGGCGGAGGTGGGAGTGGGGTCTGCTGTGGGACGTGGTAGACGCGCAGATAAGCAGACAGTCCCTGGCGACATTTGGATGGGACAGACTTGCAGCCCGCAGGTTGCAGCGCCCTTATAGAATCCCTGGGGACTCATCAAACAAACAACTAGGCAAAGAACAAACACTACCTCAAACAGAAATTAAAACTCAAAATGTTAGTAATTAAAACCCATCTCTCAATAATCATGCTGAATATAAATGGCCTCAACTCCCCCATCAAAAGACATAAGGTGGCAAAATAGATCAAAAATCACAATTCATCCATATGCTGCCTGCAAGAAACACACCTTACAAGTAAAGATATGCACAAACTAAAGGTGAAGGGATGGAGTAAGGTAATCCATGCTAACAGAACTCAAAAACAAGGAGGAGTTATATCAGACAAATTAAACTTCAAACCTAAACTTATCAGAAAAGACAAAGAAGGTCATGTCTTACTGGTAAAAGGAACAATCCAGCAAGAGGATATAATAGTAGTCAACATTTATGCCCCAAACATAGGTGCAACCACTTTCATAAAAGAAACTCTTTGTGACATTAAATCACACATATATCCCAATACAATAATATTGGGAGACTTCAACACCCCTCTCACACCACTAGATCTATCTTCAAGACAAAAGGTCAGTAAAGATGCCTCAGACCTAAGGAACACCATAAACCATATGGACCCAGTAGATACCTACAGAATATTCCACCCAATATATTACTGTAGTTTTCTGGTTTCAATCCCTTTGGTATGATACCCAGTAGTGGTATAGCCAGATCATATGCTGGATCCATTCCCAGTTTTCTGAGGAATCTCCACACTGATCTCCATAGTGGTTGAACTAGTTTGCAATCCCACCAACAGTGTAGAAGAGTCCCAATTTCCCCACATCCTCGCCAACATTTGTTGTTGTTTGATTTCTTAATGCTTGCCATTCTAATTGGGGTCAGATGAAATCTTAGAGTAGTTTTGATTTGCATCTCCCTGATTGCTAATGATGTTGAACATATTTTCATGTATCTATTGGCCATTTGTATCTCTTCTTTCGTGAAGTGTCTATTCATTTCAGTTGCCCACTTCTTGATCAGATTGTTTTCTTAGTGTAAAGTCTTTTAGGTTCTTTGTATATCCTAGATATTAGAACTCTGTCAGAGGGATAGCTTGCAAAGATCTTCTCCCATTCCGTAGGCTTTCTGTTTAAGCTTTTGATGGTTTCCTTTGATGAGCAGAAGCTTTGTAGTTTAATGCTATCCCACTTATTAATTCTTGTTTTAATTTCCTGTGCTTTTGAGGTCTTGTTGAGGAAGTTTCTACCTGTGCCTATATGATGGAGTGTTGGACCTATGGCTTCTTCTAATAATTTCACAGTCTCTGATCTAACTCCCAAGTCTTTGATCCATCTCAAGTTGACTCTTGTGCAGGGTGAGAGGTAAGGATTCAGCTCCATTTTTCTACAGGTAGATAACCAGTTTTCCCAGCACCATTTGTTGAAGAGACTGT
>PVJS01002057.1:58215-88859 GCA_004027185.1 Glis glis | reverse complement strand
GAAACTTCACCATCGTTTCTCCGAAGAGCTTCCTGATCTTCACGTCTTGGACTGGGACTGAATTAGTGGTTGCTCCGATCCTAAGACTCCAGCTCTTAGACCATTCGACCAGCTACTGGTTCCTCTGACTCTCCACGTGCAGTCAGAACCTGGGACTACATTGCTTCAAACTGTAAGCCCATCTGATAAATCCCTTTTTCAAATATACTCATTCTGTGTATTCTGTTAATCTAGTGAACCCTGTCCAATACAAGCTCAGAGGTAGAATATGCTCCTGGGTTCAATACCCAGTTTCAAAAAATACGACCTCTGATTTAGAGCTGAACTGAATTGATGACAAGGAGAAAAAACAATTGCAGACTCATGTTCACCTTGCCCTTCACAACATCTTCTTTCCATGCTATATAAAAATCTGCAGCAGAAGGTTTCTGTTCCAGTGGTCTTGAAACAGCATGATCCTACTACATGAACCATCATAATAAATATGATTTGAAGAATAAAATGCCTTCAAGCACCTTGAATTACATTAGGTCAGAAAAACTCTAAACACCTCCCCTATGTCCATCAAAGCTGTGGTTCTTTCTCTCCTTGGGGTATGCTGTATGCAATTTCATGGTGTTCTCAGAATCCCTGAAATCCTATGAAGAACCCAGTACTGCCCATCTTTCCATCCATCCATCCATCCATCCATCCATCCGTCCGTCCGTCCATCCACCCACCTTTTCATGGATGAAATTCATTTTTACCCATCTTATGAAGAAGAAATTACCCTGACAAATCACAACAGGCATCATACATGTATTAAATATTTATTAATACCCATTTGGAAGTTATATACAATTCAGATGCTTTCTATAAATATTCAGATCAACGCTTTCCAAACATTTGTATTATATACCCCATCAATAACGAATTTTAAGCATCCTCAAACTATGTAAATATATTTGACATATTTACATGCACACATTTGCATTGCAATATAGTATGTATATCACAAAATATATATGAAGCATACACTTTTAAGGGATGACTTTGAATACAAAGTTCCAGAATTTTCTCCCCTCACCATGACCACCGTGTTGCATTGGGTCTGTATTGGGTCTACAGTTTGTACCTTACAGGCAGAGGTTTGATGTCACTTCTTGCTGCCTGCTTGCATTGGTGGCAAATCCTGAATTCCACACTTGACATAGAAGAAATAACCTCTTTTTTCTCATGGGTTCTTTTTGGGGAGGTGATGTTCCTCTCAAATGATGCTTCATTCGAGCAGAGAGTGTTTTCTTGAAATGTCTAGGTGATCAACCTCTATCTTCATGAGTTTAGTTTAACAGGCACTAGACACATCACGGTCAATAGGACAATGCCCCAGCACTAATGGACTCAGAGATAAACACAACAGGTAACTATTGCCCTGTGATGAGGGGAGAAAGGCCAAGAGCACTCCCTGGGGTCCCTTGCCTAAGGACAGGGACACCATCATCAGGGTTCCAGCCTCATGATCCAATCACCTCTCAAAGACCCACCTCCTAAAGCCATCTCCTTAGGGGTTAGGACCCAGCGTATGAATTGGGGAAGGGGGCATGGACATTCCTAAAAATCCTCAAAAGAATCCAGTGAGGGAGGTAAGAACGATCAGGACGCGGACATCAGGCTCAGATGCTAAGCAGCTTGGCCGAGGCCAGGGCTAGCCACGTCCTGCGCGTGCGCTCTAGGGTTCTCAGTGATGCATCAGCACCGCATGGCCTCAGTGTCCCTGGGATGGAGCAGAAGCGCTCTCTGGAGGAGGGGCAGGGGGTGGCCAGGACCCCAGGTCTGCATCTCACCCCTGACGCAGCGGCATCTTCGCCCTGAGCTGGGAGGTATCTGGGGAGCCCCAGTGGACCTGCTTGGAAAGTGTCAACACTGTAGTCGAGATCAGAAATCATACAATTCTCCCGGTGGAACCGAGTCCCCACCCCTGTGAATAATTCTCTAATAATGTGGCCAAGGATTTGGCACCGCGTGCCTGGGGGACCAACGTGGCCCGAAACTCTGTCGATACTTCTGGAGCGGGCTGAGCCTCATCAGTCAGGCGATCCCCCAAAGATCAGCCGCTGATGTCAACAGCAAGTGGTTTTGGCTATGAACAAATTCAACTATAGTTGGGTATATTTTTCTCCTTCTTTTCCCCAAGAACCACCCTGAGCAATTTCTTAAAGAATGAAAATGAAATGTTTCTGGGGTAACAAATCACCCAATCTTATAGTTTGGAGCTTTATCTTTCTAATGGAAGTGGAAGGATTTAGGAAGATTCTTGAAACTGCCATTAGGGACCCTGCAGCCAGAAACAAGGGCCGGGTGTGGTGGTGCAGGCCTGTAATCCCAGTACTTGGGAGGCTGAGAGGAGGATCGCAGGTTGGAGACCAGCCTCAGAAACTTAGTGAGACCCTGTGTCAAAATAAAAAATAAAAAGGGCTGGGAGTGTAGTTCAGTGGTAGAATGCTCCTGGGTTCCATCCCCAGTACCAGGAAGGAAGGAAGAAGGAAGGGAGGGAGGAAGGGAAGGAGGGATGGAGGGAGGAAGGGAGGAAGGAAGGAAGGGAGGGAGGAAGGAAGGGGAGGGGGAAGGAAGGAAGGAAGGAAGGAAGAAAGGAAGGAGAGAGGAGGGGAGGAGAAGGGAGAGGAGGGGAGGGGAGGAGAGGGGAGAAGGAAGGCAGGCCAGACAGACACACCATGCCAGTGGTGGAGATGTAACTGGGTACAATTCGATCTCTTCCTAATGCTCCATTGCAGGGAGGCGCAGAGCACAGGGGAAGGGGAGGCCGATGGAGGTGGAGCGAGCTTGCTGATGGGGGCTGTGCTGTGGAGGCTCAGCTGGGCCCCTGCCTCACAAGAGTGACACATCTCCCTGGGGCATCCATGGAGACCTGCTTTGGCTTGTGCAGTGGCTGTCTGGGTCTGGGGCCATTCATCATGTTATGGAGAGTCCAGCGTGTGTCCCTGTCCTGCGAGTGACGTTTCCTCTGGATGAGAGGGGGTAATGATTTATTACCCGGTCACAGTATTCAGGAGAGTGGCTTGAATTCACTGTTCTCAGGGGAGCATTACTGACAGGCAGAGCCTCGCTGGTTTCTGGTTTTGCTTCGGGGAGTCTCTTTGAGGGGGAGAGGGGGGCTCCCAGGACTAGGAACTGAGCCAGATGGCGCCCTTGGGGCACATTATTACCAACCTGTGCACTTCTGATAGGAGGAGCAGAGGGTCTTGAACCCCCCGAGCTCTCTCAGGGAGGCCCGAGAAGGCCACCCACTGCGGGCCCGGCTGGGTGTGGGTTCTGGCTGCCAGGGCTCCTTGGGGACCTGCATCTCTTTAAAGCTTATCCCAGGCTGATTGATCCTGTCACAGCCCAAATCAGAACCCAGTTCCGCGTTCTAGCACGCAGCCCTTCTCAGGCTAGGCACAGGCTCCGGCCTGCCAGGGTCCCTTTCCCCAGCCCATATCCCTCTGGGGTCTCTCCAGCCGGACTCTGTCTTGACCCGAGGCTGGTTATATAACCTCAGTCACCAAGCCCCTCTACCTCCTGCCCCTGTCTGCAGAGCCTCGTCCTAGAGCAGCGCCCAATCTGCTCTCCCTGTCCTGTAAGTTGAGGTGGCCCTGGGCTGTGTGTGACACAGACCTGACACCAGTGACTTAATCAAGCAGAGGTTGTATTCCCGCCCCCATGGAAGACATCCAGAGGGCAGACACATATGTACAGAATGTTCCCAACCACTCCTTCTCTTCATTCAGTCTTTGTTAGCAAGTGTTTTTGTCCTCATGCTTGTTGCTTCCTGGTCACAACACAGCTGCTCCACCTCCAGCCTTGTATCTGTATCCCAGGCAGGAAAAGAGGAAGAATAAAGAGCTTATGCTAGTGAATGTGCCCAAAAATGAATGAATAATAATAGTAATAGTGACAAACCGTCATGGAAGGACTATTGTAGACACTTCTGATGATCCCTCATGGGCCAGAACTCTGACACAAGCTGCTCCTGGATACAGATGAGCTAAGCGCAGGAGTCTTCTCTGGTCACACTGCCTCTCCAAACAGGATGGGGCTCTGTGGAGATGGAGGGGAGAGGGAGGGGGCTCTGTGGAGATGGAGGGGAGAGGGAGGGAGCTCTGTGGAGATGGAGGGGGAGAGGGAGGGGGCTCTGTGGAGATGGAGGGGGAGAGAGATGGGGCTAGACACCATCCTCAGTGCGCTCCTCCCTCCCAGGCTGCCGCGTCCACCTGGTCTCTGGCCCAGCTGCTTCCTCGGGGTCTCAGAGCTGCCCCTGCGCTGCCCTCACGCCCTCTGTTCACCCCCCCCCCACTGTCCCTCTTTTGACAAGAGCATCGCTGCCATCAGGCGAGGCCCCGCGTGTGACTACAGGGACACCGCTTTTCTGAAGTCTCCGTCACCTGCGCTTCCGCGTCCCCCCCAAGGACTCTGCCCCCCAGAGATGCAACTGCCTCCTGTCAGCCTATCAGCACCGGGAGCCTCTCTTATCTTGGGAGGACTTGGGAGGACTTTCTGATTCAGTGTCCCATGCTTGGCACGGCGATTGGCCCATGGAAACAGCTTGCTAAGAATTGGAATTGTGATGATTATTCTTTAAAAAATAATAAACAACATAATACAAACACCCATTGACTTCTCTTCGCACGTGTGCTGTGCTGAGCACGGAACCCAGGGCCTTTGCACATGCTAGGCAAGCGTTCTAACCCTGTGCCACACCCCAGCCCTGTCCTCTGACTGCATGCCCATCAGCTTTTTGAACCCCAGCGACTGGACTATCCCAGAAATGCCCAATTTTTCCCTGCCCTAAAACAAGGTCTTCTTCCTCCCCGGGTCTGTTCCTCACTGTCTTGAACAGGATCAACCTCCGGTTACTCTGATCAGAACCTAGGCCCATCCTTAGTTACCTTTCCCCGACTCAGTCTAGACCCAAGTCCTGAAGCCAGTCAAGTAAACGCCTAGAGATTTTGGAGTCTGCTCCTTCACCTCCATCCAGGTGCGCACAGCCCAGGTGGATCCAGCAGCGTCCTCAGGATCTCCCTGCACGAGGCCCCGCCCCTCACAGCTCTCCACATCCCCACCTGTGCGTGATGTCAAACAGCATTGACGTCATCGCACGGTAGGTCCACAAGGCTGCAGCTGCAGGGCTAAGGAACATTTTCCCCAGGAAACTTACTTTGATGGAAGGTAAGCAAAGCTTAAGTAAGACTTTTATTTTTAAAACTGCGTTGATAGCCGGGCACAGTGGCCACGCTTGTAATCCCACTACTTGCAGGGCTGAGACAGGAGGATCGCAGGTTCAAGGGCCAGCGTCAGCAACTTAGACCCTGTTTCAAAATAAACAATAAAATAAGTCTGGGGGGTGTAACTCAGAGGTAAAACACCCCTGGGTTCAACCCCTAGTACCACAAGAAAAAAAAATTCTGAAAAACTCCATTTTCAGGACTTGTTTTGACGTTACCTGACTCAGCTCCACCTTTGTGAACAGCACATCTCTGGGTAATTTGTTGGCAACAATTAGCAGCAGTTGTGTAAGTCACAGCTTCCTGTAACAGTGTTAGCATTTAGGGCTAACAGGATGCTGCAAACAAGCTTAAGAGAAAAACCTGGGGACGGAGAAGTCCGTGGCGGGCTTTGCAGAGTTCCATCGTAATCCTGGGCATCTCAGGGGCAATGTGTTTGTGGGCAGCTGAGTTCCTACCCAGAAAAGGGAGAAGTCCCAAGACTCTAAGCTCAGGATCACCTTGGGACTCTGCACAAGCAGGAAGTGGAAGTTAATAATGACAGCTGTAAGGCAGGATCCTTGAAGGCACGCCTCGACTCGCACAGGAGCCCCCCAGCAAAGGCTAGGGGAACGCACTGGCTCAGGGCAGTCCAGGAAATCTGGGTCCAATCACGAGCTACACTCTTAGCTAACCAGGCAGAGAATTCAGTAACCACACACAACAACAACAACAACAACAACAAAAACTTTACAGTTGACTTCCAAGTGGTACCACAGAGACCAAAAAGCAAGGGATAATCTATGCAAGTCCAGAAAGAAAAACTATCAACCAGGAATCTCTGTATCTGTCCAAACAATACTCTTAAAACAAAGCAGGAATTAGAACATGATCGGGAAACAAAAGAAGAGAAAACGTGTCACTAGTGGGTCTGTTGTACACAAAACACTAAAAGGAATTATTTGGGTTGAAATAAAATGACACTAGAGATTAATTCAGATCTACATAAAAATAAAAAGCACTGGTAAAGATAAATACAGAGATAAATATAAAGATAGCATTAAAGTATTTTTGTTTGAAACTCTTTTTTCCTTCTATCAGATTTAAAAGACAATTGCTTAAAACAATAATTATAAAACTGTGTGAATGGGCTTGTGAAGTATGAAGATGTAATTTGTATGACAATAATAAAAAGTTAAAGGAAAGGGAAAATAGAGCTATGTGATTGGAAAAAAATTTTGGATGCTACTGAAATTAAGTTGATATTAACATGAGCGGTGGGATATTAAGTTATGACGTTAACTGCAATCCCCAGAACAACCAATAATTCAAAATAATATAGGAAGCTGGGCATGGTGGCGCACCCTGTAATCCCAGTACTTGGGGTACTGAGATAAGAGAATCACAGGTTCAAGGACAGCCTCAGCAAGTAGCAAGATTCTCAGCAACCTAGTGAGATCCTGTTTCAAACAACAACAAAAATAAAATAAAATAAAAAAGGGTTGGGTATAGCTCAGAAGTAGAATGTCCCTGGGTTCAATCCCCAGTATGACAAAATAATATAGGAAAATAAACAATGTGCTACACTAGAAAATATCTGTTTAAAAGAAGACAGTAAGTAATAGAACAAAAAGAACGACAACAAAACAAACGGGATATACAAAAAATAAGTAGCAAAACAGCAGGCATAATTCCTGTTTTATAATAATTACATTAAGTATAAATAGAACAAACACTCTAATAAAAAAGTAGAGATTAACAAAATGGAAATAAACACATCATCCAACTATATGTTGACTACCAGAAACATGCTTTAGATCAAAATCACAAACAGGCTGGAAGTAAAAGGCCAGAAAATATATACCACAGACATATCAAACAAAATATTTGTCTTAAAACAAATCTGTCTGAAAACAAAATGTTTTACTAGAGAAAAAGATATTTTAAAATTATAAAACTCATATATTCTTTTTTTTTGTGGTACTGAGGATTGAACCCAGGGGCATTCTACCTCTGGGTTACACCCCCAGCCCTATTTTTTGTTGTTGTTGTTCTTTATTTTGAATCAGGGTCTCACTAAGTTGCAGAGGGCCTTACTAAGTAGCTGAGGCCACGAACCTGGATCCTCTGGTCTCAGCCTCCCAAGTACTGGGATTACAAGCGTGCGCCACCACGACCGGCTTATATTCATTTTTTAAAAAGGGATATTTGATGCATCATCAGACAGATATAACTATATATATAACTATATATATATACATATATATATATATATACATACACACACACACACATATATATATATATATATATATGTGTGTGTATGTATATGCACTTAACAAGAGAGCCCAAAAAATACATGGGGCAAAAGGAACCAGAGAGAAATTGATGACTAAGAAATAAAAGAGAATAACAACTGTTGACAAAATGTAGAAAAATTGCAACACTCATACACTGCTGCTGGAAATTTAAAATGGTGCAATTTCTATGGAAAAGAGTCCAGGAGATCCTAAAAAATGTAAGAATAAACTTTGCACAGTGGCCTGTGCCTAAAGTCCCAGCTACTAGTGAGGCTGAGGCAGGAGGATCCCTTGAGCCCAGGAGTCCAAGACCAACCTGGGAAACATAGCAAGACCCCCATCTCAAAAAACTAAAAAGAAAGAAAGAAAAATTACATATAGAATTACCATGTGACTCAGTAATTCTACTTCTATGTGATTTCAAATCAATACATTTGGAAATAAATATGCATACAAAGCTCCGGTGTTCATAGCAGCAGTATTCATAAGAGTTGAAAAGCATAAACAATTCAAATGTCCATCAGTTGAATAATGGATAAATGAAAGGTGGTATTTAGTCCATCCATACAATGGATACCAATGAATGAGGTACTGATACATGCTACAACAGGGATGAATCATGAAAACACTATATTAAGTAATAAAAAGCTACATAACCATGTGATTTCATTTATGTTAAATATCCAGAATAAGCAAAGACATAGAAACATAAAATAGATTAATGATTATTGGAGGTGGGGGTGCATATATATTTTGGGTGGAGAAGATAAAATTACTTTGTGACTAGAGAGTAGGGGTAGTTAAACAACTTTTTGCATATACTAAAATACTGAGATACACACTTACAATTTTGGATTTTATGGTATGTGAATTATATCTCAGTAAAACTCTTATTTATTCATTTTTTTAAAAGAAGATACAACATGTGCCTCCCCTTCCTTCCTTCCTTTTTTTTTTCCCTTGTGTTGAAGACTAAACCCACAGGCATTTTACCTCCAAGCTATACTCTTAACTTTTTTATTTTGAAACAAGTTCTCACTAAGTTGCTGAGGGTCTTGCTGTAGCCAAAATCTATTTCTTTCTTTTTTTTTTTTTGTGGTACTGGGGATTGAACCCAGGGGCGTTCTACCTCTGTGCTACACCCCCAGCCCTATTTTTTTTTATACTTTATTTTGAAACCAGGTCTCACGAAGTTGCGGAGGGCCTCACTAAGTAGAGAGAGAGAGAGAGAGAGCTGAGGCTGGCCGCGAACCCGGATCCTCCGGTCTCCGCCTCCCAAAGTACTGGGATTACAAGTGTGTGCCACCACGTCCGGTGCCAAAATCTATTTCTTACCTGGTCCTTTGTCCCATGAAGTCGACGAGTGAAGTCATGGACAAACAGAAGGCAAGTGTGAGAATATGAAACGTTTATTCTAAATCAAGGAAGACAGAGCATAGAGAGACTGAACAGCTCCCTGACAGGGGAGAGGGCCCGAGAGGTATCCAATATGGATGTTGGGTATAGGGTTATGTATGTTAGAAGCCCCTTTGTCTGCACACTGACCAATGAAAGCAAGCTCTCATTTTGTCGCACTTTTTCCTTGATTCGGTTAACTTATCATTTTAGAGCTGTTGACTCCCCAAGGCCAGGAGGCTGTTTGTTCTGCATTCTTGCTCTCTTATCTATACAACAGTTCACGAGCAGTGGCTGGTACTCCCTATCCTTGGTTCTGAACATCCTTGGACAACCCAGCCCCTAGCATAGCTGCATTCCTTCTTAGGGAGGTCTAGATGCCATGTCTTTCCTTAACCCTTTACCTCCCGGGATCTTGTTCTCTTAGTGTCTACTGAAGATCTAACTCCTCATTGCTAAGTTGCTGGGGCTGTCCTCGAACCTGTGATCCTCCTGTTTCAGCCTCCCAAGTACTGGGATTACAGGTGTGTGCCACCACGCCCAGTGTGCCTCATCTTCTGATAGTTCTTTTTTATTTTCATCTCTCTCGGGTTCCGTTGGACCCTTACTGTTAAGTTATTCCTCGGCCTTTAGGCCAGACTCTAGTACAGCAACTAGCACAGCAGAGCGAATAGTAATTTGGGGGACATGAATGACATTTACACCATCGATGTGCAAAGTGCTTTCCACGTGAGACGACCAGCATGACCACCGTCTGTGAGAACTCGGGGGACCTTGCAGCGTCTCTTGCAGGAGTGGCCTCATCTGTACAAGTGTGAGGTGCGGCCACACTGGCGGTCCTGGAGGGTCCTGCAGCTGTGGGCTGACTGAAGGAGCCAGGCAGGTAAAGAGACAGGGCGTGGGATGAGGACCCCAGGAGAGCAGAAGGTTTGCGTGGAGGACAGGAAGCAGAGCTGGGCAGACTTCCTGAACACTAGGTGCCATCTTGGCGAGCCCCAAATACCCACAGCCTGGGGAAGAAACAGACTCAGGTTCCCAGCTGACTGAATTATGGGTGCTGTAGAGGCCAGCGAGATCCCTCATGGATTAAAAGGGTGGGAGGGGGTCTTTGAGACATGCCCCGTGCCCCTGTAGGACATACGGTAGAGCGTGAAGGAGTTAGCGTGGCCATGGCTGCTGGAGCCAAGGGGAGACTGGCGTGGAGAGCAATGTGGGTGAGAGATGGGGCCGTGCGGGTGCACACCTGTAATCCTAGTACCTGGGAGACCGAGATGGGAGGAGTGCAGGTTTGAGGACAGCCTCAGCAACCTAGTGAGACCCTGTTTCAAAATAAAGAATAAAAAGGGCTGTGGGTGTAGCTCAGAGGTGGAACACCCCTGGGTTCAATCCCCAGTACCAAAAAAAAAAAAAAGATGCAGTTAAATATATATACATTTTGGAGATAATGAAATTAAAGTTGAAAGGTTAAATGAATTATTCTAGTTCGCTTAACTAGGGAGTGCAGGGCTGGGAGGCACAGACAGGTGCTACTCAGAGAGGGAGTAACTCTCTGAGGACTGTTCCAGGGGCCCTGCCACCCGGGGCCTCAGCTCTCTCCCCTGACCTGAGAGGGCTGGGTGTGGGTGGAGGACAGGCTGAATGGGACAGCACCAGGGTCTCCTTGTGTCCTCATCCATGAGATGGTGTCAGCCTTGCACTTCAGATGTGACTCTGAACTTGGCAGGGCAGGGAGGGGACAGGCCTGGAGGGAGTTGGCAGCAACCTACGTGTCGTTCCTCAGTGATTACGGAGCCCGTAAGAAGTCTGTCTGGGAAACTTAGAGTGCTCGCCCATCCAGAAAGCGGAGCTTTGAAACCCAAAGCAGCGTGTGGAATTAAGCGTGTTTTAGAGCTAAAAAGGAGAAAATTGATCAGCTTATATTATATACATCGAAACACCTGTAGTCTAAAGAGAAAGGGGAAAAATCCACAGAGAGAATTGCCCCTAAATCTCCTGGGATTCTGCTAGGTGTATTCTGCTAGGTGTATCTCTCTCTCTCTCTCTCTCTCTCTCTCTCTCTCTTTCTCTCTCTTCTTACTGGGGATTGAACCCAGGGTTGTTCTACCTCTGAGACATACCCCCAGCCCTACCTATTTTATTTTTATTTTGAAATAGGGTCTTGCTAGGTTGCAAAGGGTCTCAGTGAGTTGCTGAGACTGGTCTCGAACTTACAATTCTCCTGATGTGTACCACTATGCCAGGCTTAAGTGTATATTTTCTGAAAGGCATGTTTCAGGAATCTGTTTGGCCAGAGAGAGAGAGAGACAGACACAGACACAGATACAGACACAGACACAGAAAAAGGAGAGAGAGACAGAGACAGAGACAGAGAGAGAGAGAGAGACAGAGAGAGAGAGAAGGAGAGAGAGACAGAGAGAAAGGGGGCTGGCCACGAGCATGTCTGAAGCTGGGATGTTGACTGTCAGGGGTCTGTTCCTCTCATGCTCCTGTGTACATCTCCCCAATGTCCATGTGGGCGATCGGGTAGGGATTTGGGGAAAATCAGTGGTGCTTAAGTGATTTCATTATAATCCTTCCAAAAGCACATATCAGTGTTCATGGTATCAAACTAAAAGCATGTAATCCACCCTATATTGATATTTATATTAAAGAAGCTGCAACATGGGGATTCATGTGGACGGGATATGCAATTTGATGATTAAATGATATGGATTTCACAGTGGGGAATTTATTTTCAGACTCTAATTAGAACCAAAATGAGCTGTGTGGATTCTTATTAGCGCACATGGATTATCCTGTACATTATAATATTAAGAAACTTCTTTCCCTGTGTCATTTCCAAAGGAGCCAGAGTGGTGAACACAATGAACGACCTTCTCCCTGACTCTCTGGGGCCGAGGACAGACTGGGAACCCCAGTGGAGGTTACAGGGGCTTTGGAGGGGGCTGGAGGGATGACCTTAAGTCCCCTTAGTGCGCTGGGGTCCCAGGGCTATTGTTCTGGAAGACGGCACTCTGTGGCCCTCCTCCCAGGACAGTCCCCTAGGGTCTCTACAGGCAGGGGAGAGAGAGACAGGACTTGCTGGTTCCACCCAAAGAGAAGATCCTTTCTCAATGCTAAAAAACGCACAATTGTCCAAATTGCACCCTAAGTAAATATACTTAGGTCACCTTCCAGCCTGCGACAGGGATTTTCTGGCTTGCTATTCCTACACTTTTATTCAAGTTCTTAGAACAAGTACCCTTGGGCCAAAACAAACCAGGACCTAGGCTAATGGAGCGTGAAGATCCCACCAATTTACCCAAGTTATTAGCAGTAACCAGGCCCTCTCAGGCTCCTGCCTGTGTAGGGGAGCATCCTTGGCCTGGCTGTGAGCCATCCCACTCACCCTTAAACTCTTAGCAACAGGAGGTCCACATGGACCACGGAAACAAGAGAGAGGGAAGTGGTGCTTGTTCTGTGGACTGGGTAGTCCTCACACTGCCTGGACATCCCTCCTCTCATCTAATTCTCACCATACCCCAGAGGGGAGCATTGCCATCTGCACTTTATAGATGAAGAAGCTGAGCCCAGAGAGGGTAAGCAGGGGGCGACCCTCACACAGAGAGGCGAATTAGACAACCTGGCCTCTCTGCTGTGCGGGCCTGCCGCAGGGCCATGTAGTTGTCTGTAGTTTTGACCTTCTCTGCATATCCTGAGGAAGCCAGTGCCCGAGTCCTGAAGGGGGCCACTCATGTCTGCTGGAGAAATGCTCCCTCCCAGAGGTCCCACAGTGGAAGGCGGGGCGTTGGACGACTCCCCGGTTCTCCCCCACCCCAGCCCAGGACTTAAGAGAACACATTTTCTCCGGAAGTTATTTCGCTTCCTGTTGCTCCAGACTGGGAGAGCATGTGCACTGTTCTCTGCTCCAGACAGTTCTCCTATAAATAAGGGTTCACCGTGACTCCTTCCACCGAAGTTAAAATTCCATTTGAAAATAAATTGACTCCCTGAAATCTACAGATGGGCAGCACTGGCTACCAGGAGCTGGCACTGCGTTTTACATTTAATGTGGTGGTGTTTGGCTTGACAGATTCCACACATTTTCATACATAAATCAATAGAGTGATGTTGGAAGAACTCAAATCTATCCTTCATCACCGCCAGCCCCACTCCAAGCGTGCGCACTGGAGCTCATAAAGAAGTAACTTTCCAGCAGGTGTCATTTAGTCAGTCAGAGAGCGTTATTTACAGCAGTTGCCTGTGACATCACCAACTGTAAACTCAAACAGGAAATGCCAGGAGGGAGAGGCAGGAGGTGCCCCGGGAAGGAAGCATTCAAACAATGGAAGATAAACGATCATATGTGTGTGCGTGCCTGAATGTGTGTGTTCGTGTGTGCATGTGTGTATGTGTGGCATGCATGTTCATGGGGAGGTGCATGAGCGTGTGACTGTGGGTAAGTGAGTATGTATGCATGTGCATATGTATGCTTGTGCGTGTGTGCTTTAAGATCAATTGTACTGTGTGTGTGTGTGCATGTTACTGGGGATCGACCCCAGGGCATTTCGCCTCCTAGCTACACCCCCAGCCCTTTTTATTTTGAAACAGGGTCTTGCTAAGATGCTGGGGCTGGCCTCGAACCTGCAATCCTCCTGTCTCAACCTCCCAAGTACTGCAATTACCAGCATGAGCCACCACACCTGGCAATTGTATAGATTTTTTTCATGGTACTGGGGACCTCTGAGCTACCCCTACAGCCCTTTTTGTTTGTTTTGAAACAGGGTCTTTCTTGCTAGGTCCCCAAGAATCTCTCTACATTGCTGAAGCTGTCATCAAACCTATAATCCTCCTATCTCAGCCGCCCAAGTACTGGGATTAGAGGCGTGTGCCACCACACGCACCTTGAACTTCTTCATGACTTCCCTGGCTTGACCATGGTAGATGGAAGGCCAGGAGCAGCCAGCTAAGACAAGAGCCATCGGATGAGGCTGGAGGGGCCGAGAGGCAGGGGATGAGGAGTAGTGGAAACGGGGGAGGGGGTGTGGGATATAAGGAGGTTCCAGCTCTACTTCCCTTCTTGGGCAGTATGTACACACACACACACACACACACACACACACACACACACACACTCACAATATATATATATATATATGTATATATACACATATATCACATATATGCTTTTACTGGTGCAATGTAATTGTACATCATAGAGATTCAAAGTGACACAAACCTACATGCACACAGCACTTGGTGTGTTGCCCTTCATATATACTTCCTCCTCCCTCCCTCCCCATACATGTTAGTGAGATGGGTAGTGAAACCTTTCGTGGACACACCCTTATTTGAACTGTTCCCTTCTTCAATCCTCATTTTCCCCCTGCCCTCCTCCCTCCCCGAAACCCCTTCCACTATTTTACTGTTTTCTCTCCTCGTTTTGACTGAAGTCCCTTTTGCTTCCTATTTTTGTTCTAGCTTCCACACATGAAAGAAAACATATGACCCTTGACTTTCTGAGACTGGCTGATCTCAGCATAATAGTCTCTAGTTACATCCATTTTGTTGCAAATGACATAATTTTGTTCTTTATGGCCGAGTAAAATGCCATTGTGTGTATATACCACATTTTCTTTATCCATTTATCTCTTGATGGACACCTGGCTTGGTTCCATAATTTGGCCACTGTGAATTGTGCCGCTATAAACATGGGTATGCATAGAATTGCTAGAGTATTCTGACTTTCGTTCTTTTGGAAAGATACTGAGGAGTGCTATAGCTGGGTCATATGGTGGTTCTATTCCTTGTCTTTTAAGGAACATCATACTGATTTCCATAGTGGCTGTACTAATTTACAATCCCACCACCAGTGAGTAAGAGCTCCTATCTCCCCACATCCTCTACAGCATTTCTTATTGTTTGGATTCTTGATGATTGCCATTCTAATGAGTTAGATGGAACCTCAGGGTTGTTTTGATTTGCATCTCCCTGATTGCTAATGATATTGAACCTTTTTTCATACATTCGTTGGCCATTTGTATTTCTTCTTTTAGAAGTGTCCATTCAGTTCCATAGCCCGTTTTCTAATTAGGTTATTTGTTTCAAGATTAGCATTTGACTCAGGAAAAGAAGGAAGTCCCTGTGCTCTGCCTAGCTCCCCTGCCCACCCTCCAGGAGGGAGGGTGCAGATCTTGCCTTTTCCTGGGAGATCTGGCTGCATTTCTAGTGGGTGGAACTTGGGGCTTGACATCAGCTCCAGTAGAGAAGTAGGAATCTGCTAGCCCCATTCATTTTAATGAGGTAGGAAGGTAAAAGGTTGGCTAGAATCTAACTTTTTAAAAGACTAATGACCCTTAATTTGTTGTTGCCATAGAATGGTGTGACTCCCAGCCTTGTTTTCAACAAGGGCTTGATTGATTCGTAACAAAGGGTAAATCAAGAACCCTCTGAGACTTTTCACTATTTAACATGTTAGACAAAATCATCGCTGCTCTCCCAGCAGCTCAGGGAGGCCCCACCTGACAGCCAGGGTGGGAGGGCAGAGAGTGTGGATTTCTAGCACTTTGGCAGAGACTCATTTGGGCCTTGGATCTAAAGAGTTGCAAAGAAAGACCAAATGTATGCATTCCTGACTCCTAAGAATAGAACGGAGAGAGCTCATTTCCTAGTTAAAGTTGATTTCTATCTCCAAGCTCGACTCCCCTGAAAATGTGGTCTTTCCTGTTGGTCCAGCATGTGGACCAATGTGAACGTTGGCAGTGGAGTCAAGGGGACAGAGGCAGCTTCCCTCCCTGGCAGAGTGACAGCACTGACCCTCATTTATGACCTCATAACTAGAACACATAGACTGACAGGGTGGCACACGCCTGTAATCCCAGTACTTGGAATGCTGAAATGGGAGAATCACAGGGTCAAGGCCGGCCTTGGCAACTTAGTGAGACCCTTGGCAACTTGGTGAGACAGTTTCAAAATAAGAAATAAAATAAGTTCAGAGATAAAATGCCTCTGGGTTCAATCTCTAGTAACAAACAAACAAACAAACAAACAAAAAAGATACATAGGCTGGCAAAAGACCAAAACTTAAATCACTTCAGATTTTCTTTCTAATGAATATCATGTATTGAAAAGAATAAACCATGGGAAAATCTAGACATTCCAAACATCAGGAAAAATATATTAGGGTTCCCTTGGATCACTATCACTCCCACCTGCTTATGTCAAACTGCAATTAAATTCACTGGAAAATAATACAAGTTTGAAAAGACTGCCCATTCATTCTAAAATACACATTTTTTTCTAACACTGAAATCGGGATGTGTTTGCAGTTGACGGCTCCTGTAATTGGTAGCATTTTTTCCCTTTCTTAGTTTTAACATAAAATAATGGCACATCTTACCATCAATGGTGATTTAAAGCTGACGAAATACAGTGTTTATATGTATCATTTATCACACGCCTATCTAGTATTTCATATATAATCCTCTGCATTGGGCTGTCCTTGATGAATGGATAGATGTGGAAGGAGTCCATAACTTACATCAAAATATGACAGTTCTGTCCCCTGCTGCCACTGCCATGTGGGTTCTCAAATGTCCCCTTCAGGCTTTGAGAAGCCAGTGGTCTCAGAAGTGACGGAGGAACTTGCATGAACAGGAGCAGTGAGCACGAGGCACTCAGGTATGTGTGGATCCAGGTACAGCTTGTTAGCGTGTCATCCCTGCTGTCATTCAACTTCCCTTTCTTTCTTTTTTCTTTTTTCTTTTCCTTGTGTGTGGCTGGTTGGCTGTGCTGTAGATTGAATCCAGGGGTGTTCTACCTCCAAGCTATCCTGCAGCCCTATTTTATTCTCTATGTTGAAACAGGATCTCACTAAGTTGCTGAGGGTCTCGCGAAGTTGCTGAGGCTGGCCTCGAACTTGCAATCATCCTGTCTCAGCCTCCCAAGTACTGGGGTTACAAGCATGCACCACCATGCCTGGCCCTTTATTTCTTTATGTTTATGCTACCTGAAATTTCACCAACCTGTGATTTACTGAAATGTTGGGGGTTGAAATAATCTGCTTTTAAAAACCATCTGATTAGTGACTTCTCAACCTCCATGTGTCTTCCTCTCTTCTTACTTGTCGTCTGGACTCAGCAGCAGCCACGTGGAGGAGAGGGAAGAGGACAGGGCGGCGGGTCCCAGCCGTTGGAGGACCCGCCTTACTGATCTCCAGAATGGTTGTAGTAAATTACACTCCCACCAATAGCATATAAGAGTCCCTATTTCCCCAGTCCTCACCAGCATTGGTTATTGTTATACTTGATGGCTCCCCTTCTAACTGGAGGTATCACTACTCTGGGGAATTGGACCGGTTATTCAGCGCCAAATCTCCAAAACACAATTTTGGATGTGGAATAGTTGGCCTCCGTGAAAGCAGGAGCGGGCTAAAAAGAGGGAGTTTGGGGAAAGTTGGAGTTTTGCAAACCAGCCTTGAACAAGGGAGAGGAGAGAAAGCACACGTTTCTCGTTGCTTCTTTCTGTGGCCCGGGTGGGAGCCACATTCCCGTGTGGTCTAGCAAGCATCCTCCAGGCCTTTTCCTTCTTCATTCCCTTAGTGCAGGAGTTTCAGGAAAGGCGTATCCCTCCCCACTCCCCGACTGGCTTAAGCCAATGACTGTGACTCATCCTGGAGAAAGCGATTTGAAATGGTCATATGACTTGATTTGGGGACAATAAAATGTACGTGTCTGAGAAAGAATCTTTTCTCTCTGCTTCTGAAGAAGCTACTAGAAGAAATACTTCCCCTTACTTTGGCAGCATGGTATAATGTTGAGATATCCCATTCTCTTTTAGGGTCACATAGATTTTTCTAGGCTCACCTGGAAACCTAACCAACATATATATCACTTGTATAGCATAAGATTTTCATCTTGGCAAAAAAACAGTTGACTTCAAATAAACTTAGAGAAACCATTCTGTTCATCAATTAGAGAGTAAAACCGGTCATTTTTGAGTAATAAGAGTCATGGATATATATACCAAAGAAGTGAAGAATCTTTTCTATCATATTTTAGAAATTTTAGAGGGACATTGTGTCCTGAAATGATATATTAGAATTGAAGGGAAGATGACAATCTGATATAAAAATGTAAGAAACTGAAGTAATTTATGAAGTGCGAGCTGCCAGCTTCAAGTTAGCTCTCACCGTGTGGACACTAAATTACCTTGGCTGGTCTAGGTAGACGCTTCAGTCCGCTGCTGTGGAAGTACCAGGTTCAAGGTCCAGTGGTAGAAAGTGGTCTCTGGCCCAGCTTTTGGGACGGGGCCTGGCCAATCCCTCTTGGCATATGTAGAGAGTTGTTCTATTTCAGTCCAGCCAGGTCCCAGGAAGGGTCCCCAGGACATTTGAAGGCTGAGATCTATTTGGATCCAGGATGGCCCTGGATTGAAATAGTAAGGGTAAGATGCTTTATCTATAGATAATCATCATACCTACATAATAAAAAATAAAATGTATAAACATAGCAATTCTCCTTTTCCCCCTCCCCACCTCCCTCTCTCATCCCCTTCTACTATTCTATTGGTCTCTCTCCTCATTTATATAAAGTCTCTTTTGTTTATTTTTCTCTCTAGTTTCCACATATGAAGAGAAAACACGTGACCCTTGACTTTCTGAGGCCAGCTGATCTCACTTAGCAGAATATTCTCGTTTCATCCATTTTCCGAAAAATGACATAATTTTGTTCTTCTTTAGGGCTGAGTAAAAGTTCATTATGTGTATAGGCCACATTTTCTTTAATTCTTTTGGAAAGGTACCAAGGAGTGGTATGGCTGGGTCATATGGTGGTTCCAGTCCCAGCTCCAGAGGGGCTGTAGTAACTTACAATCCCACCAATAGCATATAAGAGTCCCTGTTTCCCCAATCCTCGCCAGCACTGATTATTGTTGTTATACTTGACGGCTGCCCTTCTAACTGGAGGTATCAGCTCAATCTCACCAACGTGTATGTGGAGGAGGACGGAGCTGGGTAGGATCTGGAAAGAAACACACCAAGTACTGTGTGCATGTATGTTTTCATCACTATAAGGTATGGTTAAAATGTACCAACAAAATAATATTTATTAAAAAAACCCAGAAACCTAATTTTAAAATGGGCAAAAGGAGGGCTGGTGATGTAGCTCAGTGGTAGAGCTCTCGTCTGGCATGCATGAGGTCCTGGGTTCCACCTCCAGCACTCTCAAAAATATATATAATAAAACAAAACGAAGGGGAAATAGGCAGCTCAAATAAAAAAAAGCAAAAAATCTGAATAGCACCTCATCAAACAAGATATAAATATGGTAAATAAGTCTAATAAGCATACAGAAGAAATAAATTAAAAAGAAGAGCCAATGATTTTAGAGGACTTTAGAGTTTGCAGAATGTTCTTGCATAGGCCTCTCATTTAGGCTCGATATACGTGGCGTCCCTGTTCTAGAGCACAGCAAACCAGTGAGGGACAGGAGGGACTTTCAGAGGGAGTGCTCGGGGACCCCCAGCCTCCCCACTCCCCAGCGCCAGGCTTAGCGCCTTCAACTAAGCCGGCGCTCTCGCCACCGTACCTCGCCTTGAGCTTCACCACGACAGCCGAGACCACCAGGGCACGTTGCCTGGCTTTTCATTTCTACGTGTTCATGTATTTTCGCAATCATCTGTCTTCTTCATCTTTTTTCTGAGTACCTAAAAGGAAAGATGCCCACCCCACGTCTAAAGCTGTTTGCCTCTGCGCGTCCTCCCTCTAAGCATCCCTGGCTCTTTTCTTCCCTTTTCTTCTGCCTTCTTCCCATTTGTCTACAAACATGTTGAACTCTGCCCTATGCAGACAGACACAGCTTTTACGTGCTTTCGCCATCCATATCCTTTTTCTCCTCCTCCTCCCTTCTCCTTCCTTCCCTCTCGTCTGTCCTCCACCCTCCTCGCCCTCTCCCTCCTCCTCTTCTCCTCCTCCCTTCTTCCTCCTTCTCTCTCCTTCCCCCTCCTCTGTCCTCCACCCTCCTCAGTCCTCCACCCTCCTCCTCTTCCTCTCCTCCTCCTCCCTTCTCCCTTCTCCCTCCTCCATCCTCTACCCCCCTCCTTCCTCCACCCTCCTCCTCCTCCTCCTCCTCCTCCTCCTCCTCCTTCTCCTCCTCCTTCTGTACTGGTAGTTGAACCCAGGGGCATTCTACCTCTGAGCTATACCCCCAGCCCATTTTTATTTTTTTTTAATTTGAAACAGGGTCTTGCTAGATTGCTGAGAGTCTCACTACATTGCTGAGGCTGTCCTCAAATCTGCAATCCTCCTGTCTTGGCCTCCCAAGTGCTGGGATTACAGGCATGCACCACCACGCCCAGCTTCCCTTGCATTTTAGAAAAAGCAGTGTCTACATTCATCTTCACCAAGCGCCCTTCTCCCTTCCCCATGCGCCCAGCTCTGCGTGAGTTATGGCTCTTGATTTATTTTTTTCTTGTGCCTGAAGAAACCATCCTAATTCAAGCCTCGATTAACCCCATTTATGGGATCAATTGTGTCCACCCAAAATTCCTATGTCGAAGCCCTAACCCTAGTCCCTTGAATGTGAGTATACTTGAAGATATGGCCTTGAAGAGGCATTCAAGGTAAAATGAGATCAACATGACTGGTGTCATTTTAAAAGGAAGCGATGGGGACACAAGCACACACAGAGGGAAGACAGTGGGGGACACAGGGAGAAGACACCCATCTGTGAGCTGCAGAGAGAGGCCTCGGAAGGACCCGGCCCCGCCAGCGCCTCAACGTGGCATCCAGTCTCCAAATGCCAGATGTCAAGCTCCTGCTACGTAAGCGGCCTGGTGTGCGCTGCCCGGTGTGCGGTCCTTGCTGCGTGGCCCCAGCAGGTGCAGTCAAACCTTAAGCTCTGACCGGCTGACCAGCCGTTCCCCGTGCTCCCAGCGTCTGCCCTAATGACAGCAACGTCCTCCCACATGACCAACGTGAAGAAGAATGTCCCCGGATCACCTCGTTGACTCTGGCCCCTCTTCTCAAAAAATTCCAGTGGCCCCTTCTTTACCTACGCAATCAATTTGAAAAGCCTCATCCTGACATTTAAGGCACCCATAATTTTGTTACCACTGCCCTATCTAGCTTTGTCTTCCTGAACTTCCTTCCTGAACTTTCTGTCTCTTTTGTATTCAACTATGCATTTCCTGTGCATATCCCACCCCATCCCTGCCACCCCTCAACATCCCCCCTGTGTATGTCTGTGGGGGGGGGCAGGTACTGAGGACTGAACCCAGGAACATTCTATCTCCGAGCGACACCCCCAATCCCCTCCTTTTTTTTAAACAGGATCTCACTAAGCTGCTGAGGCTGGCCCCTAATTTGCAACCGTCCTGTCTTGGCCTACCAAGTACTGGGATTACAGGCATGCATCACCATGCCTGGCTTCCCATCCGTAGAATCCCTGACCACATTTCAAGGCCAATGCCAAGTGGCACCACAGAAAGCTTTGGCTTAATTTCTTTTTCTTATAAATTACAGAGAAAATAGTATTATTCTACTTCATTGGACATATACCCACCTGTCCTAATTTTATAGTTATTTGTACCCTGAGGTAACTCCTCAAGTCGACTCCAGTCACCTGGAGGACACAGATCAATATTTTAGGCTTTTTTCTTTGGTATTCTCTATACTTCTTGCAAGAATGTTTTATACATAACAAGGGACCAGTAACTATTAGTAGTAAAGTAATAAAATCCAGGTAAGGTTAAAGTAGGTATGTATTTTTTCTCCTTTCCAGATGATAAAAATAATATTTTGGGGAGTATTAAAACTAGGATCCAGATCAGTATTCTACAGTGGTCCTTATTTAATTTTAGGTATCTATTGTCCTGTTTAAGTTCTCTATCACTTATGTCATACCTATGAATCAGTCGTGTGTGTGTGTGTGTGTGTGTGTGTGTGTGTGTGTGTGTGTGCGCCAGCCCTTTTAATTTTTTTTGGCGGTACTGGACTGAACCCAGGGGCATGCTACCTCCAAGATATACCCCCAGCCCACTTTTTTATTCTTTATTTTGAAACAGGGTCTCACTAAGTTGCGGAGGCCTCACTAAGTAGCTGAGGCTGGCCACGAACATGTGATCCTCCTGTCTCACCCTCCCAAGTACTGGGATTACAAGCGTGCGCCACCACGCCTGGCAATTTTTTTTTTAATTTTGAAACAGGATCTCACTAAGTTGCTGAGGCTGGCCTCGAACCTGCAATCCTCCTGTCTCAGCTTCCCAAGTACTGGGATTACAGGCCTGCACCACTGTGCCTGGCTTCTTTTGTTTTTTATCTAGCTACAAAATGTTGTTATAGAATGCTGTTCTCCTCCACTTGCTTCTGACTTAATTACTTTTGTAATGTATTCATTGCATTATTTGAAGTAAGCGGTTCCTGTATAACTCCCATGATTGAGTGTATTCATTTCATGGAGATTGGAAAAATGGATAGCAAACCACTTTTATTATATGTGTTATTAAGGAAAGCACACTGTTGCTTTATCACTTTTTATTCGGAGAGAATTTCCTTTTGTTTACTGTATCGCTGAATAATTCCCCTGCTCCCCACCCCAAGCACTCCGCAGAAGAGCCCAAGCCTTGGCTTGCTTGCTGGCCAGACAAATACATCACTGCAATTGGGAAACTATCACAAGAGGGACAGGTCCAGGTTTGAAAACAGGGCAATTAGCTCTCAGCATGAGGAGGCGTGTCAGGTGTCCCTGAACTCAAGTGACAGAGAATGTTGGCTTAAGCCAGGCATGGCATCAGGAGCTGACAATGGGCCATGGAGGATGCCCCCTGCTGCTCTGTGCCAAGAAGGACACTTCTGAGCTGAATTCCACTGCCCACCCCAAAGAATTTTCAGGGGTGTGTGTGTGTGTATGGATAGGGTCAAATATTCATTTTCTTTCATTATTTCCTGTATTTGTTTTTATTTCCATTACCCTTGGACCAATGATGACTATGCAATTTTTACACTTTTATTGGTGCATTGTCATTATACATCATAGTGAGGCTCAAGCTGATAGAAACACGCGTGCACACAGCACGTGGTATGCTTCCCCCATACCCCACCCTGCTGGACCCCCTGCACATACGGGCTAGTGAGATTGGTAGTGAGACCTTCATCTATTGCCATAGTGTTGTCTGAACCGTTTCCTTCTCTAAGCCTCCTTTCCCCTCCCCCTCCCTCTCCCCATCCCCCTCCCACGATTCCACTGTTGTCTCTCCTCATTCATCTGAAGTCGCTTTTGTTTCCTATTTTCTCTCCAGCTTCCACATATGAGACAAAACATATGACCCTTGACTTTCTGAGCCCGGCTGGTCTCACTTAGCATAATATTCTCTAGTTCCATCCATTTTCCTGCAAATGACATAATTTTGTTCTTCTTTATGGCTGAGTAAAATTCCATTGTGTGTAAATACCACATTTTCTTCAACCATTCATCTGATGACAGACAAATGAGGTATTCTGCTGTACAAATAATATGCGACTCTTCAGAAAAGTCACCCCAGTAAACGGTTGACTTGCGGGTCAGCAGCAGCCCCGACATAGGAGAGCTCTCTCTGGGCTCCTGTTCTAGGTCAGTGGCAGCCGCAACGTGGGAGAGCTCTCCCTGAGCTCCCGCTGCTCCTGGCAGGGATACCAACCTCAGTTCCCAAATGTTCTACTCTTTTGCCTGGAAAACCATGACATCAGCCCTTTTCCCAGTGACCGGACACGTAAGGAGTATGTCACCAAGCCGAGTCAACAGGGACTTTCCCTGGGAGCTCTATGGACTGAAGCAGGAGCAAGGGGAGCCCTGTCCCCTGGGGGCAGGTCTATTTATTTATTTATTTATTCATTCATTCATTCATTCATTCATTCATTCATTTGGCACTGGGGATTGAACCCAAGGGTGTTCTACCTATGAGATACACCCCCAGCCCTGTTATTCTTTTATTTTGAAACAGGCCTCACTAAGTTGTTGAGGGCCTCGCTAATTTAATGAGGCTGGCCTCAAATCAGTGATCCTCCATCTCAGCTTCCCAAATACTGGGATTCTACTCTTTTTTTTTTTTTGAAACAGGGTCTCATGAAGTTACTGAGGGCCTCGCTAAGTTGCTGAGGCTGCCCTTGAACCTGTGATCCTCCTGTCTCAAGCCTCCCAAGTACTGGGATTCCAGGCATGTGCCACCATGCCTGGCTGGGGTGGCACTCCTGACATAAGCCTGGTATAGCAGCTCCCCATGCCAAGTAGAATATAATTTGTCTGGATAAGAAGGGAAAGAAGGTGGCAACTTATGAAGGCAAGCAAAGACCAGCTGGGTGGGGGCTGGAGCATGCACAGGGCTTGTGCTACTGTACTCGGCTCTACCCAAGGCATCTCTCCCACTGCCTTCTTGATTGACAGGGGGCATACCCCTCCCCTTTGTGCATTGCACTCTGGAGAGGCAGGTGGTGTGTGATGGGTCCTGGGTAGGTGGGGCACTGGCAGTGAGCACTGGCTTTTTGCTCTCCCTCTTTGTGAAGCCAGAGAAGGCCAGCAGGGGGGTCAGAGGGTCACCTGGAGTCCTGCATCAGTCTCATGTGAGCTGGGCTGCCGGGTGGGGTGGACAAGGTGGTTGTGGGTGGCTCCCCAGCGCACAGTTCCTGTTCCCTGGACTCTCTCAATTTAGCCAAGAAGGGGAGTTAAAACACCCAAAGTAACAGAGGACGATCTCGGGCGCCTGGTGGCACCAATTCACCAGCATTCATGGCACGCCTATTGGTGCCGCTGGAGAGGGGAGACAGGTGGGATTGTAGAATCACTGTGGCCACTTGGTGGCCACGGTCCTTCATCAAAATCCTCTCACAAGGATGGCTAGTGTTTGTAGTCCAATGGAGCCCCAACTCTTTCAATGACAGGATAAAGTTGTTATTTTCTTCACCCTTTAGACTTAAAATATCTGAGAGTGTTTGATTGCCACTTTTCTTTTTTTATTATGAGAATGCTTTATCATTTTCTATAATCAAACTCACATAGATAAGCCCTTACATATTTCATACAGTGGATTACTCCTGTAGAAATGGAAAAAACATTAAATTCAATGTTTCTAGGCCAATATGCCTATTAATTTTTGTACGCTGCCAATACAGTAAACTAGCACAGATAAAGTTTCTAAAAATTCAAAAAAAGAAAAAAATATGTAAATTATATATATACCAATGATAGTAGTATGTTAGGCATCAATAGCAGCAACAGATTCCTACTTTTCTAGGTTTTTCTTTTGACTTTACTCTTTAATTGTTACCAGCCATATCTGGGCCATACCAAAAATACAGGGCAAATTCCGGTCTACCATTCCTTCCACCCACGTCCCAGCATTCATGTGACCAACCAATGAGACCGTCTATGTGATAGTACTGGAGAAAGGCAAAGAGCATCAAACGAGTGCCAAGTGTCATCTACCAAGGCATCCCAGGCCCAGTGCCAAAACATACATGCCAAACCCAAAGACCACAGCCTTGCAGATTTGCCTGGCATGGTTCAGTGTGAGTCTTCCCTAGAAATGCCAGGACTGTTCTGCCCCAGGATCCTGAGAGATTTTACTTGTCCACCTTGACATTAAAAAAAAAAGAAATAACTTACTAAAGAAATTATAAATGTGACACAACAATAAAGGGTTGGTTTAACCTTCTACAATTTATGAAACTATATCAGATTTATATTTATATTTATCATGAGATCATGTATATTTAAAACAGATTAAGTACACGAGAGGCTGAGACAGGAAGATCACAGGTTCCAGGCCAGCATCTGGTAATGTAGACTCTGTTTCAAATAAAAAATAAAATAGGGTTGGTGGTATAGCTCAGTGAAATACCCCTGGGCTCAATCCCCAGTACTACAATAACTAAGTAAATAACTAAGTAAGATTAAGACATCTTTAAAAAGATAAAGGGAGAAAAGAGAGCAAAGAGAAACAGAAAGTAAACACATGCTTGTGAGACGTGCTATTCAAAGTCTCAGAGACCAAATTCTTTCCTGCATGATCAGGGGTCCCTGGGAGGATGACATTGCTGTGGCTGTCTCCATCCATCCCTCCTGAGCTCTAACATCTTGAGGGAGAAATAGTGAGCACCTCTCAAAGAGATGGGGCTTCATTTCAGGGGCAAATAGGAAATTTCTCATTTCATAAAAGACTTGAGCCAGATGTACTGCATGAAAATCGACTCTGGGTTAATGTCATCTGTCAGGAAGGAGGAAAGGTTTCCTTGCCTCTGATTTGCATGGACTGGCTCATATTGGCAAAGGAGCAGCCATTTCTCTCTACAGTCACCTCAGGTGTCCCTTGGATATTAGGATACTATATGGATGTTTTAATTCTGGACCAGGGCAAGGAGGTTTCTCAATCTTTCAATATTTCTCCAAACCTGTGACCCAGCTATAACACTCCTCAGTATCTTCCCAAAAGAATTGAAGTCAGAATACTGTGATGACACATGCATACCAATGTTTATTGCAGCACAATTCAAAAGAGCCATATTATGAAACCAACAGGTATTTGTCAATAGATGAAGGGATAAAGAAAACGTGATGCATACACACAATGGAATTCTACTCAGCCATAAATAAGAACAAAATTATGTCATTTACGGGAAAATGGCTGGAACTAGAGGATACTATGCTAAGTGAGATCAGCCAGTCTCAGAAAGTCAAAGGTTGTATTTTTCTCTCATATGTGGAAGCTGGAGAGAAAATAGGAAACAAAAGGGACTTTAGGTAAATGAGGAGAGAGACCAGTAGAAGAGTGGAGGGGGATGGAGGGAGGGAAGAGGGAGGGCTAAAAGAAGGATTGAGAAGTGAAACAGTTCAAATACCGTGTGTCCATACAGGAAGGTGTCACTACCCAAGTCACTGACTTGTACAGGGAGAGAGGAAGGGACGGGGCGGGATGCAGAAGGGAATACACCAAATGCCGTGTGCGTATATGTTTCTATCACCTTGACTCTCACTGCACCTTGTATAACTACAATGCACCTTGACTGTCACTGATGTATAACTACAGGGCACCAATAAAAGTATAAAATTAAAAACCAAAAACATATAGAAAGTATAATCTCTTTTTTGTTGTTGTTGTTGTTGTGGTACTGGGGATTGAACTCAGGGGCATTCTACCTTCAAGATACACTCCCAGCCCTATTTTGTTTTTGAAACAGGGTCTTACTAAGTTGCCGAGGCTGGTCTCGAACCTGCGATCCTCCTGTCTCAGCCTCACAAGTACTGGGAGTACAAGCATGCGCCACCACACCTGGCTAGAAAATATAATCTCTTGAGTTTCTTGAAACGTGTCTAGCTAGCAAATGTGATAAAATAAGACTAGCTCATGGGATAAAGTGACTTTTTTTGATGGAATGTGCCATCTTGCCTGTACAGTTGTCCCCCCAATATACACAGAGAAATGATTCCAAGACCCCGTGCAGATACCAAAATTGTGGATATTCAAGTCCACTATATAGCATATGTTTGCATACTATGTGCATCCTCCTGTATACTTATAATGCCTAACACAAGGTAAATGCCATGTAAATACTTGTTATACTGTATTGTTGAGGGAATAATGACAAGAAAAAATATTATGTATATGTTCAGCACAGAGGCAACCATGACAGAACACGAATGAACTTTGAGGTGGGCAATACCCACCTGGCACAAGTACCCACCTGACGCATGTTGGAGAGAGATGCGGTCTTGGGGAGTGACAGGAAGCTGCAGCAGGTTGTGGCCATGCATCCCTTCATTGACAGGGATTCAGTGTAGTGCTGTGTGTGTGTGTGTGTGTGTGTGTGTGTGTGTGTGAAATTCAAATTTTGCTTTTTGGAACTGCTACTTTTTGGAATATTTTCAATATGTGGCTGATCAAATCCATGGATTTAGAGCCCACAGATAGGAGGACTGACTGTAGTTCCTCCCCAAACCTCTGCATCAGTATGGTTTACTCAGAAAGCAAAGACCATCCTAGGGAAACCACAGCAGGAAGGGACTGGAGAGGGGAATTCGGTGCTTGTAAGATCAGTGGAAGCCTGAAGGAATGAAGCTGTAGGGGCGAGCATAACACTCAGGTTTGCTGTTGGTTAAGAGCTGAGGTTACCAAGAGTCAGCACTGTGCCGAGAATCGCTGCAGGTTCCTCAGCCCTCTGCAAGCCCAGGAAAAGAAGGTGGCGGGGCTGAGGTTTCTAAAGAACTCCTGTCCTGCAGGAGCAAAGCCAGGGCCGCCTGAGGAAGAGCCAGAGGGCTCCATTGCCCTCCACCTTCCAAGGAAGTTCATCTCACTGGTGGGATGTAACAGGCAGGCAAGTGTTCCTAGCCAGGGAGAGGCGAAATGTAGTTTCCCAGCTTCTAGCCTGTGAAACATAAGAAAAAACATAGAAGGACATACATTACCAACAGAAATACTCAGCATGACTTCCGTTCTAAATATTTCTAGCTGGGTGTCTTTCTTTCACCAGCCTCCCTGCCTTCCTGTCTCCCAGCTGCTGGGAGTTCTGACGCGGCCTTTCCATTGTTGCTTATTTGGTCCAATGCACTTCATAGAGAAAAGGCAATGGAGTGGGTACAATGGTGAGCGCCTGTAATCCCAGCACTTGGGAGATTGAGGCAAGAGGATTGCGAGTTTAAGGCCAGCTTCCGAAATTTAGCGAGGCCCTCAGCAACTTAGTGAGACCCTATTTCAAAATAAAAAATAAAAAAGAGTTGGAGGTGCAACTTGGAGGTAGAATGCCCCTGTGTTCAGTCACTAGTACAAAAAAAAAAAAAACCCCACAATGATCAAGTTGTCTTCAAAGTAATTTTCCATTCACTGCCATTTTCTCTCTGGGACCTAAAGCTCCCTAATCCCTTCTACCTCTACTTTTTCCAAATAAAAAAAAAACAGCATAAGTAAATATTCTAACAAAGAATGGGAATGCCAATATGTGTCAAATTTTATTAGATCTGACAAGGGAGCTGTTAGCATTACAATGGAAGCCTTTGGGAGGTGCAGTCCCCCGTGTCTAGTTTACAAGCGCCTTCATTCCATTCCACAGGAACATTTAACAAAAGACCCGGCATGACATTGTGACATTGTGACATGCTTTCCTCCCCTTGGCTCTGATTTGTGTGAGAAGTAAAATTCTGCTAAGAAAACATGACGATGCTGTGGGGGTGGGTGGATGGCGGGGTGCAGGTAAGAAGCTAGATTGGGGACAGTTTATTTATTTATTTACTTATGGTACTGGGGATTAAACCCAGGGGCATTCTACCACTGAGCTAAGCCCCTAGCCCTTTTTAAATTATTATTTTTTATTTTGAAACAGGGTCTTGTTAAGTTGCTGAGGCTGGCCTCAAACCTGTGATCCTCCAATCTCACCCTCCTGATACTAGGATAATAGGCCTGTGCCATAGCGCCTGGCTAGATTGGGGATGTTTTAGATGAATCTTCTTGCAAAAGAAAGGAAATCAGTTGTATCACAGTGCAGTTTCTTGTGAGATTTCATGTCACACTGGAGCAATAAGAGGACGTGAGTGAACTAAGTATCTTCTGCCCTCCAGGCTAGGGGCCACGTGACGGAGGACCAGTCCTCAGTCCCAATGACTCTTGTCATCCTGCTGGCGTCTGGGTTGAAGTCCTGGGGAGCCGAGCAGTGTCGCGTGTGCAGTAACTCAGCTCTTGTCTCTGGGCTCCAAACCCAGCCTGTGCGCTGTGCCCACGGAGGCAGGGGCGGCACCACATCCCTGGGGTGCCTCCAGCTCCCCGTTAGGTTTGACCAGCAGGGCACCAGCAGGCCGGGGAGGAGGGGCAGCATCTTCCCGCTCTGGCCCCATTCCTGAGTGTCCCCTAGGACCTCGTCCATCCCAGCCTCCGTGATGCCTCATAGCAGCAGCCAGCCACAGTGTTTCTGACTCATGCAACCACACCATCGCATCTGCTCAGAGACCAGCCCCAGCCCCAGGGGCACCCTACCTCTGAGCTGCACCCCCGGCCCTTTAATTAATTAATTTATTTATTGAAACAAGATCTGGCTAAGTTGCTGAGGCTGGCCTTGAACCTGCCATCCTCCTGTCTCAGCCTCCCAGGTACCACCGTGCCTGGCATTGTTCCCTAGTTAACAAGTTTATGCCTAGCTTATGATTCTTTGTATTAAATCCTCTCTCGTCAGATAGCAGGTTTCTGTTCCTTGGCTGGACTGGGGCTGATCCTTGAGCAAGATGGCGTCTGGGGAATGTGGGAGGCCTCTGTATAAGTATATGCTAGATGAATGATGGAAGGAATGTGCCGGTGCTCCTGGTGCTATGGGGCAGGCCGCAGGCCACATGTGCCCCGTGTTTGCACGAGAGGCCACTGGGAGGGACACCGGCTCTGCAGGTGAGTGTGGCGCTGCTGAGTCCTTGCCAGGTGCAGGCCCAGGACTCCCAGCTCAGACACATCTAAACCCCATGGGGGTGGGGGGGGTCTGGCTGACTATTACCCAATCGAAGTCACACAGTAGGAAGCAAATGAACCTGATTAAAGAAAATGGAGTACATTTCTGGCTTGGCAGGGGAAAAAACAGATAAATAAATTTTAAAATGCACCTGAAATTTTTCCTTGTTCCTCCTTTACTTAGGAGCTGGAATCCTGGAACCAGAGCGCCACCTGCTGTCCACTATGAGACCCGACCGTGGTGGGTATTTTCTTTCTTTCTTTCTTTTTTTTTTTTTTTTTTGAG